>JAZKJV010002292.1:0-192010 GCA_037367405.1 Ottelia alismoides | reverse complement strand
TAATTTGTAGGCGTGCCCAGGCGGGTCTTGTATTTACGTTTTGGTCCCAGAAGTTGAATATATAGTGTAATATTTTGTGGAAAATTGCATGTTAGCCCCTGGATGTTTGGAATATTGCACATATACCCCTGCCAGGCTTGTTTAATATTTGGATGTTTGTTGGATTTATTTGAAATATCATTTTAACTCCAAAAATTCCACAAAAATAGGACTAAGCTTCTGGATAGGTGTACTTTGACGCCCGTATTTTAGTTTTTGATTTTGTTTTCTGTTGATATTTATTAAAAATCAAAAACCCCCTTTTTGTGCACTGTCTACCTTAGAAAATATCAAAAAAATATCAAAACACCTCCAAAAATTCCCAAAAATTCACATAGTGTCTATTTTACCCTATTTTAGAGTCAGTCCAAAAATCATTAAAAATTTCAAAAGAAAAACACTAAAAATTGAAAAATACTCAAAAACTTCAAAAAAATATATAAAATAGTAGAAAAATCCAAAAAAATACAAACTCAGCTTCTGTTTGTCACTTATTTTATTCTCTTTATTAGAAAAATAGTGTGAATTATTTTGAGTACTGGTTGATATTTTTAAAGTACATTTTACTCACAGCCAGCCCTATTCTCACTGTTTTCCTTTATTTCAGCCCTTAAAAATACCAAAAACACCTAGAAAAATCCCCAAAAATCACAAAAACAGTAAAAAACCCTAAAAAGACTAAAAACATTTTATTCCTGAATTTTTGAGCATTTTTGCGCATTTTTATAAATCTTTTACTTTGCCTTGTTTTATATTGCCTTTACTTTTCAATATTGAAAAAGAAAATAAAAATTATAAAATATAAAATATAAAAATCAAAAAATCAAAAATCAAAATACAAAATTAAAAATTATAAAAAAAAATTTAAAAATTAAAAACCCACAAAAATTTGATTGACTTGCTTGCTTAGTGTAGACACTTCACACACTCACACATTTTAGCATTTTTGCTAGGACTTCACTGTTTGCTCCCTGTGTTCGAACTCTCTGCATACTTGCCCTTTACATCTTTTGTGCAGAGTTAAAAATAAATTTTAACTCCACATTACTTCTAATTATTGATTTTTAGTGTGGGTTAATTGTTGATTTAGTCATTATTTAGTGTGGTCAATACACCGACTGTTGACTCGCCTTGTGAGTCAATACGACCGCGCTTGATTTTGGCTTCATCAGTTAACCATAGGGTATGTAGGATAAAGGTTAACAAGTTTACGGGGGGTGAGAAAGGAATTACGATGTTTCAAAGGTCGTAGAGGTCATTGACAAAGATTATAGGTCTGCCAGGTAAAAATCCCTATTATATTTGTAACATCTCCATCAATTTCCCCATCATGTTGCAAAATAGATGCCAAGTATCTAAAAAAATCTCTCTTCTGAATGTTATCATCACCAATCTTAACAATGATTCCTTAACCATTGCTTCCATCAAAAGTACACTCCATATATTTAAAATAATTAAAAAAATTAAACACCAACTAAAGACCGATTAAAAATGATTAGTTGCCCGACTACCTATTAATCCTTAGTCGGTGACCAGTTAACCGAGTACCGACTACCGATTTTCGCAACCTCATCTGTGATTACGTTTCCGCATTGTCGTTTTCTATAATAATGGCTCCATTTCATGCCTCACTTCATAGTGAACCTCAAAGAAGCTCTATTTCATTATATTCCATCTATATCCCAATCCCATTCATTTAATCTCTCTTTGGTAATAAAAACTATCAGAGATGTTATCTATGGTCTATCTCTTTCAATATATGAAAAGTTAAGAAATCGCCAAATAATAATCGAGAAATTGCAGTAGAAAAGAAAAAATGGAGGTTTGTGATGAAAAGTAGGTCCGATAATTCCTATCACATCAACACTACTAAATATAGAAGATGCTAGAGATAGATAACATCAATTGCAGCGACATGATTTATCTATTGGGGCTATTGCCTTTGATGATTGTGATCGGTAATGAGCTAATGTAAATTGTTGACGTTTGCACATGTTGTTGAGCTGATGATTCTTGACATCTGCAATATCAATCTTCGCAGAACAGATGAGATTCATTCAAAGGTTGAAAATAAAATATATCAATTTCTTCCGGAAACCGTTGCAGGTTGAAAGTATGAAACACAACTGGAAGAGTTTATGAAGCTGAACGACGATATCTAATTGGTTTTTCCTTTATATCTCATGTAATACCCCAAGAAGGGCTCCTTATGTAACTTCTTTTAAAAGGGTTACATGGAACCCCTGATATCAAGCTTATTAGTAAATTTATATATTACCTTGGTTTTGTAACTCAAACTATGATTTTTTATAAGGCGAGACATCCATAAAACTAGTGATAGAAAATATCCCAAGCGAAAGATTTAGTGAACCCAGATTATGAAAAAATGTAAAAACAAGGACATTGAATCAGCAACATGGTCCCAATATACAAAAATAAACATGAAAAAATGTAAAAACAAGGACATCGAATCAGCAACACGGTCCCAATATAAAAATAAATAAATATTAAAAAAATGTAAAAACAAGGATATTGAATCAGCAACACAGTCCCAATACACAAAAATAAACACCGGACCATAACCAACCCCCATGCCCACCCCAAAAAACGCAATATAAGAAACTAAAGAAACAATTGCTTACCATGGGTGGCAGTCATCTTATCATAAACTCTTTCAAGATTAGACAAGAGTTCCTCGGTGTTGGTACCTAAATCTTCAGAACAGGAGAAGTCCTGAATTTTATTTCCTCCAACCATCTCTATATCTTCAACATTAACATTCTTTTCTCCAAAATTTTCACTTTTCCATCTAGTCTGGCTTGCATCTTTAATACCTGGGCAATCCTTGAATGTTTTACCATGTTTTTCACAGTCTATGTTTGATTTTTCATCATTAGGATCTGCCAATCTGGATAGGGTCGTCTCCCAGACACCCTGCCCTTGAATGTTGTACATAATGCGGATTACCACTATTATAATGGCCATCACATAAACACGTGTCGGAAGCTTAAGATGATGTTTAGACAGACAAAGCTCCACAGGCATTGACCATTCATAAGCACGGAGTGCCATAGGAAGAACTCTTTCAACAGGTAACTGAAGTTCTGAAAGATAACGGCTAGCAATTGCATAGAAGTTCACTGGAGGGAGGTGCAATCCAACAGTCTCGGCAATGCATCCCGCTGTAGTTTCCAACTTCCATGCACCAACAACAAAAACTGGCCTGAACAATGTTCTCGAGCGCAATGGGCAGGTTTCTACAGGCCTTCCAAGCAAAGTATCAATCTCAATGAATGCAGTAATATAAGGCAATTTTGTCTCCAAGGCCCACCTCACGATGTCTGTTGGCAAGACAGATTGTCTGGCAAGATGGCAGGATAAGAATGATACTGCTAAGGTTGCATGAAGCGGTATCACCTTTCGCAATGATCGGAGCCAGATGTAAATAGCCCGTCTCCCATATAGATCGCGAGGTTCCCACTTACATCTAGTGGGCTCCTGAGGAGCCAGTTCATCTGCATTAACCACAATACAAACTTTTAGCATCACGTAATACACCACCGCAATGGTAACTCTTTCAAGACATGCACATTGAGATGAGTTCATACACATCATCCCACACACTCAAAACAAGAAAAAGGAAAGACGAGAATACAGCAGAATAAAAGATGGTCCAAAGATCCCGTTTTTCTTCGTATTGCAATGCCACTGTGATGAACACAATAATCACAAATACATAAAATTATTTCAGCCTTGAGTAAAACAGATTCCACTCACTTAGC
The DNA here is from genome assembly GCA_037367405.1 of Ottelia alismoides. NCBI lineage: Eukaryota > Viridiplantae > Streptophyta > Magnoliopsida > Alismatales > Hydrocharitaceae > Ottelia > Ottelia alismoides. The sequence goes on along the minus strand of JAZKJV010002292.1, from coordinate 188,189 downwards.
CAGTCACTAGATTGAAGTAACCGTGACATCAGTCAAACAAATGTCACATACATGATACAAGCTCCGTTAAAACAACGGCATCTTTAGATGGAGCATTATATCATGGTTGAGAATCACCTTATATTACAGTCATGATTAGCAACCGATGGACACTCTTAGAAAATTTATGTAATGAACTTAGTTTTATTTTCCATCTTAATATAATTATTTCAGAACATTGAGATAAGAGACAAAAAAGTATCTCGTTTTTGTAGATAGACCATAGTTTTGCAGCTGGATCGCAAAATTCTGGCATTTGTTCTAAACGTTTGGCGTCTGACTTTTGATGTTGATATTCTAGTTTGGTGTATTTGGCCGATAAATAAACTGCTCTAACCACTAGTAGCCAAGTCATGTCAACTAATCACTAAATCCTAAATCAATAAACCAACTTAAATTACGAACAAACAAGATTGAAAAAACATGCAAGTATATGCATTTTAAAGAAAAAGATCTCACTCTCACCAGACCGTGACCGGAGAGCCTCCTCCGACTCCTCTATGGCTTTGTTCGCCCAGCCATCGTCGAAGATACGCATAGCAGCAACATAGCGCAGCCATAATCCCCCAACGATCCCGCAGATGAGCGGGCTGACCCCATGCTTTTCCACCAGCGCCTCGCACTGCAGCTGCACCATCAGCTGCAGCCCCTGCACGTACCTCAGCCTGATCCCGTTCGCGAGGCTCTCCGGATCGGGCCGCGTGCGGGATCCGAAGTCCCGTGGCTCGTACACCCTCTCGTCGAAGCCATAGGCCTTCTCCCGCTCCTGCTCCTCCGCCCTACGCCTCGTGCGCTGCTCCTCGGTCATCTCGGCCTCGGCGAGGCCCCGGAGGATTTCGTCGCGCGAGGGGAGCACGGCGGCGGTCTGCGAGGGCTCCACCTGGACCGTGTGGCGCACGTTGTAGACGCCGCCCTCGCCGCCGATACCGGCACCGAAGATGTCCTCGTGGGCGGTGCCGGTGACGCGGAGGTCGGGGATGAGGGCGCCGCACGCGCAGCAGTAGTAGCACCCGTCCTCGTCGCTCTCGTGCTCGGTGGAGCCGCATTCGTCGCAGTAGATTAGGGTTCGCGCGGTGGGTTGGGACCAAGAGTCTTGGGAGAAAGGGGCGGCGTAGAGGGGGGAGAAAGGGCGTTTCATGTCCTCGAGTTCGAGACCGGCCATTGTGGGGTGATCGGGGTAGGAGAGGAGAGCAGCTACTTGCTATAATGTTCACGAGGATGTTACGCGGGAGTTGGGGTTTAGGCGGCAACGACTCTGAGCAGAGGATCCGAGTCAAGTTCCTCTCAACCACGAGATTGAGGCCGTACCGCTGGTCATCGCCACCACTCACGTGAGGAGCGATTTTACAAAGTTATCCTCTGAGTTTTGGTAATTACGTGCGGATCATCGCGCCTCCAGGGGGGTGCGTGGTTATTGGTTAATAGGGAATTTTGCAGAAGGACCCTCTCAAATATTGTTACTTTAGGGAGTTCTTTTCAGCACTTATCGTACTTGTAGTTAAATTCAATTTTTGCCCTTGTGCCCCTGTGGATGTGGTTAAACACTTGCTAATCATTCATATGAGCTTTGTTTTTCATGAAACTTTTTTTAAAGCTGATCTAAAGCTCTATTCTATATTCAAGTTTCGCATTATTCTGAATCATAATTTATTAGATGTGAATTTTCGAAGTGGAGTATTAGTTCTACTATTTAATTTACGATAAATTATAGGATTGATATCTATATCTCATTTTTTATATTATATATATAATTATATATATAATATATATGGCAAACTCCTACCCAAGTTTCATTGAAAAGTACATTTTTTGTGGCATGTGGAATTTACAAGCATTTGCATGTTTGAATTATTAATGTGCATTTTGCATCGTATTGAAGATCTGAAAATAATGTTTTGTAGCCCCAATTTGTATCTTATCGTTGAAATAGTTAAAAATTCCATAACATGACTCAGGTTTTCTTGTAGCAATTTATTTTAGGGAATTTTACCCGGCAGACCTTATAAATTTTGCCAATCACCTCAACGACCTTTGAAACAACCTAATTACTCCTTCGACCCCGTAAACTTGCCCACTCTTACCACGTAAACCCTCCGGGTAATATGTTTTAAGCATGTGAGGGTTCTTGGGGTAATTTACAGGGTCGATGGGGTAATTACATTGTGCAAAAAGGTCGTAGAGGCATTTTAAAACGTTTATAGAGTTTGTTGGGTAAAAATCCCTTTATTTTAAAATTATTATATATAATCAAGAAAATATCAAAAGAATTGTAGATATATCTCGTTTAGACACACAACATGCCTAATTTAAGATTTATTATTTCTACCTCCAAAAAGCATAAGAAGATCATAAATTTTCTAAAGATCACCATAATAAATCAAAACACAAAAAAAGAACATGTTTCTAAACTTTACTTTGAACCTATTTTATATGAAAAATATCCATTATTTTTTGAACAAGAATCCTATTCTCAAAATTAGGCCTAATTGCCTTGTTTTTCTTATTCAAAAGCACACGAAAATTGCTTTTGAATTTGTTTTCTCCTTTCATTGCTTCAAAAGCACACGAAAATTGATTTTGTTTTCTCCTTTCATTGCTTCAAAAGCACACAAAAATGCAAAATATAGAAAAATCACAATAATATTTTATTTAAATTTTTATCGCATGCTTATCCCTTTTCTCTTATTTGAAATCCATTTTCCTTTTCTTTCGTGTATGTAGAAACCATTTCCAATAAACCCTAAGCTCGTTGAGACCTTGGTGAGTACCAAATATAGGTTGTCCACTTGTGTGATAGATTGAAAGGTTGCCTATTTTGAAGGATGAAAATTTTTTGTAGAGTGTTAACATGCTTGACTATTTTATAATGATTGTATTTCCAAGTATAGCTTGTCCTTGAAAAAGGAACGCTAGTTTCCGATAAGAAAACCTACATATCATTGATTACATACATAAGATTGAGATCCAAACACCGACACTGAGCGAACTTGTTGACAGAGTTGTAAAAAAAACTACAAAGTGCTCACCAAAATTGCTAATCACATAAATTTTATTGCTGCAAATGAGGTTTTACGTGGGATCAATAATATACATAGTATTCAAGTAAATTATTGTTGAGAGATAGATAATACCATAGATATGGTCTATAATTTACATCTGGAGCATTACCTTGTGAAGAATTCAATAATTTAGGAACGCTACTCAAGTAAATGATTAACATGGATTTAGTATATATATACTCCACTAATTAAAGTTAACATGGTTGAAAATGAGTTACCAACCATGTTCACACATTTATCAGTTGCATGCATACTTATTGGCCTTGCTTACGATTTAAACACGATTACTAATGGGACTTCATCACAATACAAGTCACTAACCATATTAATTATTTCATGGATTCATGAGATACCGTAATTTAAATATGGTAATAAGCAGTACAACTGTCAGGATTTAAATAGATACTGTTAAGTGATTTTTGGTTTAAAAATGATGAAAATAAGGAAAATGTTATTGTGGAATAAAGGTAAATGTTTGTTGGAAGCTAGCAGTATGTGATTGTAAGATGATAACTCGATGGCTCGAACATGATTTTCATTACGTACTCAATGGGCTTGAATCCCGTTAAAAGAAAAGCCCTATATATTTTAGCAATATAAAGGAAAAAATCCATGTGTGTGTATTGGTATTATAAAATCAATTTATTTTACATGTTCCCTTTTCCTTTTATTTTATACGATTCTAAATTATAAGGAAACATTGTAAGAGAGCATAAGTCTTCAGTGTTGGTGGACTGCATAAGTATACACAAGCAATCAAATGCTGATATGCCCATGCAGACAAAGTTGTATTATTATACAAAACTCAATTTTCTTCATCCGACTATGTCAAAGAGCAGAATCGATATCCCCTCCATAGGCGCATTCAGAGGTCTAGCCGATTGTCAAGATGGACGGGAGGAAATATGAGCTCCGAGCCATGCAGTTCACGAGTCTCATGAAGTCTACAAGTAAGAAACACATTCTCACCATGGAAGAGACGGTTGAGAAAACATGGGTCAATGTCTCGTGGGAGGCAGATGATGCGTATGCTGAGATATGGCTTTCTGGTACATTGGCGATTGAGATTGCCAATGATGTGTTACACCAACCCACTGCGAAGGCGATGTGGGATATCCTCGCAGCCACATATTCCCAAGCGAGGAATGAGACTAAGATCCTACATCTACAACATGATATATTTACCATCAAGTAGAACGAACAACCCCTCCATTCTCTGCACGGGACGTCACCTCTACTCCTGAACAGCATAAGACATGTAGAGATGCCACCACGATCGGTGTATTCCTTGTAACACTTGGTCCTGAGTATGAGGCGGCTCATTCACATATATTGGCGGAAGCTACTATTCCTCCCATGGAGGAAGCTTTCCATCGACTCAACAGGATCATCGTCCCATCTTATGCCTCTAGTCAAACTGCTTTTGCAATGGCAGCCTCTCGAGGTAGAGCGGGCTCTTCTCAGTTTCATGGGCATGGGCCTTGTGGAAGAGGAGGTCGTATTCATCAGCCTTGCACTTTTTTTCATCGTCCGTGACACACAGAGGGTGCATGTTACTCTAAGCATAGTTTTCCTGCACTGGCTCGTGTAGCAGAGCAAGTATACTATCGTGTTGTTGCTACTGCTTCGGATAAGAGGTATGATGACCTCGTTGCTCGATTGAGGGATATTATGCCTTCGGGGAGTTCCCCACCTTCTTCGCCTACCCCAAGAGCCCACTCTGATGTTGTAGCTTCTGCCTCTGTCGATACCTCGGTCACTTGCCAGTACCTCAGGTAGCATTTATGCCCTTAATCTCTTGTCATGGACATGATATTATTGAATGGATTATAGACTCGGGGGCTACTCATCACTTGTGTGGAGGCAAAGATCAACTTATAGCTTACAGACATATTCCTCCAGGGAGGACCGTTGTCATTGTTGATGGCACTCACCACGCGATCACCAGTCAGGGGGAGTGTCATTTGACGCCTTCGATGCACCTGCAGAATGTGTTGCATGCACCCGACTTTTCTATGAATTTATTGGCTATTAGTCAGATTACGAAGTATTGTATTGTGGAGCTCTTTTGATCCATTGTCTCTTGTGTTTTCAAGACATTCTTACGGGCAGGGTGATTGGTTGTGTCCATGAGCATGGAGGTCTCTATCGCCTGGTCTGAACTCCTTATGCTGGCATATCCTACCATTCCACACGACATGTCTCCTCATTCACGTGGCACATGCGCTTTGGTCATTTTCCCTTCAAGAAGCCACGTCAATTCCTTCCTCATATCTCACCCTGTTATACCTTTGAATGGGAGGCGTGTCAGTTGGGAAAACACCAGCGTTCTGTGTTTCCGATCATCGGAGTTGGAGCAGTAGCTCCCCGTTTGAGTTGTTTCATGCTGACATCTGGGGTCCTATCGTGTTCCTGATCACCAGGGACATACTTTATTTAGTTGCAGTTGATGATTTCTCCCATTTTTGTTGAAAAATAAATTTGAGGCTAAAAATGTTATTACATGATTTATCAACGAAGTGCAAAATATTTTTTCTTATTCTATCAAAATTATGAGAACTGACAATGCATTGGAATTCTATACTCATGTACTCTCACATTTTTTGCATCTCGTGGCATTACTCAACAAACATATGTACCTGTAACTTTTAGCAAAATGGCATTGCTAAGAGAAAGCATTGTCATCTTCTTGATGTCACCCACATGCTTCTTATTCGAAGTTGTGCACCACATTCATTATGAGGTGATGTTATTCTTACGGTCTGCTATCTTGTGAATCGTACGCATTTGTCTATTCTAGGTGAGAAAAATCATTTTTCCATGGCATTTCCAGACAATGAACTATTCGCACTTATTCCTCATGTATTTGGTTCTGTTGCATTTGTTCGCCGGTTGTCTCCAGGGCTTGACGAGCTCTATCCTAGAGCTATCAAGTATGTTCTCGTCGGGTACTCTATAACGCATGAGGGATATAGATGCTATGATCAACTGCAAAGAAATATATTATGTTAGTGTTAATGCCATATTTTCCTAATCGGTGATGCATTTTTCTCCTACTGGGGATAGGTTGTCTCCATCCGATTTGGATGACGAACTGAGAAATCACCCTTTTTAATTTTAATTAGTTGTTGTAGCCGAGTAATTCAAAATTCCGTCAGAACTAGTCACACCGAGAAATGATATAGAGAATCATGTCTCAATGCTACCAAGATTGTTTAATTTACTTGGGCAAGTCCCAAGGTCGAACGCACGGAGGCAATATGAGGGTCTATAATTAATGATCGAATAATTTAGATAATCGATTTCCATAGAGAATAAATATATTTTTGGTATTTTGATATTTAATTTTTTATGGATTTTTTAAATAAAGATATGTAATTAATAATTAAAGTAAATATGATGTATGAATTTTCAAAACATTTTTTATGCAGTAATAATGATATGCTATGTGGGGAGAGAAATAAATAATTGTGATTTTTAATGATTTTAAACGATGAGTAAAACGATGATGTAGTGCAGATGCAACAATTCGAGCTAGTTCAACAAAACCAGGCTAGGCAAAGCGGACCAACTAATTCAATCTAATTCAAGCACCATTCCCTCTTTTAATCTCTGTCAATACTTAGGCAATTCAGCTCTGATTAATTTCCCAAATAAATATCAAGGTAATCACAAAGTATTGAATGATTCTAAATAAACCAATTAAAATCGATGCACTTAGAATAATAAATAACTTCACAAATTAATCGGCGCACAAAAATGTCTCAAAACGAATAATGTTTATTCAATGTGAAAGAGAGTTACTAAAGCTTTAAAAAGACACCAAGTACATCAAAATCTAATAAATAATGCTCAAGATATACTCAATTGAACTCAAGATACACTCAAATGATGTCCAGGGGCCTAATTGTAAGTAAACGAATCAAAATATTCTCGAGTATACCATTGTGGAGGGGTTGATTCATAACTTTCCCAAACTACTTGGGTCTTTGTGTAAATTACCCCTACTTTGTAAGAAGCGGAGGGTGTCTTCAGCGTTTTTCCACCAACACACGAGGCTCGTGTGGGGAGTTTTCGGCTCGGATGGAGGTGCGACACAAAGGCTCTAGATGGAGGCTTCTAGCAGCTTCAGGTCCTCCAAGGCTCGTGGCTAGAGTCCTTACGTTGGTGATGTTCGTGGTCGTTCGATTGAAGATGATCTAAGGGCCCAGATTTGGACGCCTCCCAATGGCCCGATAGCCCGAGTTCATGATTGGACAATTTCCGTATGCATGGACCTGGGATGTGTACACCTATGATGAAGACGGTGGTTCCGGTAGCTCTAGCTTGCTCGGAGGATGGCGATGGTGAGCATCTGATGGTGGTGGTGGAGAGGAGCGATGGCAGTGGAAGGTCACATGAGATAGAGGGGAAGATGGAGAGGGAGTCGAGTTGAGATGAGATGGGAGTTCGTCGACGTTGAAAGGTTTGTTTAAAATGCATAGGAGAATAAGATGTTAGAGGTGGAATATGAAACGAAGAAGGGAAGAGGAATGGATTAAGAAGAAGAAGAAGATAGATTAACAACTTTCTCCTCAAGATTAACAACTTTCATGTTTTGAATTTTGCTATTATTTCTTTCTAATTTTCTCCTTCTTTTCTTATTCTCTGAATAATATGAATGGGCCACATGGCACTCTTTGGACCCGTCACGTGGTCCCTTCTCCTCCAGCTATGTGCCCTCTCTCCACATCCCTTAGATCTTCTTCTCCCGCCTCCATCTCATCCGTTGATCTCTGCAGCTCTCCTGGACGTTCATTTTTCATGATCAACCCATCATAACCTCTCCTTTCTCCCTTCATCTCAACCACTGGATGACACCGCATCCAATGGCCACAACTCCCCCACGTAGCCTCTCACCCCAAAACCACAGGATCAAATCCCCTGTGCCTTGACCCTAGCCCTTGGATCATCATCTCGGATCAAATCCAAGACCTCGCCTTGCTCCTATATTCTGACCGTTAGATTGAGCGATCCAACGGTCTAATCCCCTTTGCTTACCTCCAGATATGTCACCTCTCCCGCGTAATGTCTTACACACCTCGCCCCCATCCAATTTTGGCTGCCACACCTCACAACCTCTTCATGATCTGGCACCTCCTCTTTGTAGCCGGCGACCGGAGCTTCATAAGAAGCTCAATTATGAATCTTTGTTGGATCATCATTACTCTCTTTTTATCCTCGAAAAATAAGAACCTCACGAGAAATCTTCACTAATTATGCATCATTGACAAATAATTCAAACACATGTAATTAATACTATCCTTAACTTATTTTATTTAATACTAACACTTTACCTTAGTTTCTTTATCATTAGAAATCCCTAGAAATTTGGTTAATTATTGTATATATTTATTTGATTTCAAAAAGAAATTAAAAATAAAAAATAAAAAAACCACAAAATTAAGTGTTTTTAAGTCATTAAAAATACTTGCGAAAATTCTTCATTATTCAAGTGACCTCTTTTGGATTTTTGACCAACATGAAACTTGTAGGTCTCATCGAGATCTACAATTTTTAAGTTTTATTGTATATATTTATTTTTGAATTTTATTTATTTTCTTGATTTTTTGAATTTGCTGGAGTGGTCGTGTGGCGGCTCCAGAGAGTTGCCACGTGGGCCGCGTCTCCTTGCATCGCCTTCCTCCGCCCTTGGATCCCCCATCCATGCCTCAATCATGATCGCCCACTCCTGCTAACTCCTCACTCGTATGATCTATCCCACCTGATCAGATCTCTACCTTCCAATTCCGCCTTCATCTCAACCGTTAGGTGAACTCCCATCTAAAGGCCCCGCTCCTCCCACGACACCTATCCTATCGCGCCCTTGGATGTAATTATTGAAAATCCCCACTGTCCATCCCTACTCTCCCACAACCGCTCGATCATCTTCTGGCGCTTCATCACCACCGTTCCTCAACACCACCCCAACAACCTTTCGATTTGATCCCTGATCAGATCTCGATCGTTCGCATCAGATCAGATCTGAACCACTCGCAAACAACCCCCTTCCAGTCCGTTACACCTCATTAACCCCTTGATGAATATGTGATTCATCATACTAAAAGATGAAAATAGAGCTTTGTTCCCGAGTAATCAGCTGTATTTCATCAATTATTCTGCATTTTTACCATTCATTCACTTAGAATTAATATCTGCATTTTAACATGCATAATTGCATTCATAATCATCTTCACATTTCCCCCTAATTTCATGCAATTTTAACTAATTCATGCTAACTCCAATTGACCTCAAACCACCTCCATCGTGTACATATTACTGACTAGATTAAAGAACAAAAATAAAAAAATGTACTAACTCGAATAATTGCCTCGTAAGACAAAACCACTGTTATAGAATCGACGGACTAAAACGTGCATATCTTCCTCGTACATTGTTCGATTTCGGTCCACTCACTTTTAAAGTAATATATATTCAAAGATCTTCGAAACAAGACTAATTTCATAAAAATCGGAGCTCATATTGAAAGTTTGGTTTTGGGCCTCTTATGCGCATTTTGTGTTTTACATGATTTCAGCCTATTATTTTATGTACATACTCAACTCCTTTTCTTTTATTTCTTTTTCATTTTTATTCTTTGACGGAAGTTTTAATTAAATTCATAAAACTCAAATCCAAAATAATATTGAAATCAAAGAATCTGACCAAGTTCGAGTGTCCTTTGTGAGTCTGCAAATATCCTCCGTGTTCTTTTTTATTTTATTATCTTGTTTTCTTTTTTTATTAAAAATCCCCCGAAAATATATTGATGTGTAAATATTTATCTATGGTTTTATTATATTTTTTCTTGAATTTTATCTTAATTAAATTCGCAAAAAATACAAAAACCTAAAACATAGGCATTCCATGTACATAGAGTACCCCAAATAATCACTTTGTGTAGATGAGTTCTTTTGCTTTTGGTCCCTTCATAAAAGATGTATATCTCATCGAGATGAGCAACTTCCATGAAGAAAACTTTTCGATCCGAGGTTGTTTGCTATTTCTTTTCGATTTATCTTTGTATTCTCTGAATCTTATGGACATGACACGTGGTAGCTCTTGGAGATGCCATGTGTCACTTGTTTTTGAGCTTTTTAAATTTCATTTCATTAAATTACAAACCTCGGCATCTGCTGCGCGCGTTCTCCCTGCGCACGTGCCCAACACGTGACCACCCTTCTCCCAATCAACCACTCCTCTCCTTCGCAACCTCCGACCCCTTATCTCACGCGCCTCCTCCACCTCCTCCTGTGTGGACCACAACCACCTCCCTCGCCTTATCATGCTCCCACCGGCTACCAGCATCCCTCTTTATAAGAAACTCTCACCACCCATCGTCCAAGACCATCCACCGTAGCCACCAGGGGAGAGAGAGAGAGAGCTCAGGGAGGAGTCGGTGATAAGAACCTTCCCTCCAGCGATTATCCTCCGAGGCGCGATCCGATCGAAGCCTCATGTGCTTCCGCCAGCATGGTCGAGGAGAGAATAAGAAGATGGACATTGCCCACTCACGTCCGGGCACCCTTTATGCCCTTCTTCTTTTTCCTTTTTCTTTCCTTTGCTTTCTCTTATTTCATTTGTTTCCCATGTTCCCTGCATTTTCTTCTTGTTTCCCCTTCACCACTTTCATGCACACCACCTTCAGTCCGCCTCCTTCTCGTCGCCATCCTACGCGAGCCGAATGCCATCACCATCAGCCCGTGTGAGCAGCCATGCACCACTCCACGCTCCACCGCTTTGAGTTCCACCGTCCGCTTGGAGCTCCTCCATAATTAGTTGTGCCCTCGCCACAGGCGCGCTGCCAACTCCGCAACCCGCCACCAACCTGCAGCCGTCCATGCTGCCCTACCCACGCATCCGCGCGTGGCCACTAGTCGTTCTCCTGTCAGCCTTGCAAGAGCCCTTGGCTCGCCTCTATTAGCTTGCGTGCCTCCGTACAGCAGCCGTGGGCCACACGCCATCTCGAGCTCGCTCCAGCTTAGGCCGCCTCACCCTTGCACCAGCAAATTGCCAACCACCATCTCTAGGGTTCGTCATCAGCTCCGCGCCTCCTTCATCATCAGCTCTTACCCCCGCACGAGCAATACCTGTGGAGGGGTGAAATTTGCATCGGGTCCCCTTATCTTCCAGCATATTACATCCGCAACCCCGCTAGTTGGGGTGACGTCACCAGCACGTGACTAGCACGTGCGCCAGCGGAAAACTTGCATATGTGCGCCTCAAATTCCTGGAAATAGCATGAACAGCCCGCCAGTTGTGCCCATGTGCACTGCACATGTTTCAGAAGGAGAATTGTGCGTGTCCCCCCTTATCTTCTGGAGATTTACACTAAAGCCTCCGCATGTTGAACATCACGTGAGGCGTACGCTCCACAACTGGAAATTTGCATCGAGACCCTAATGAGTCTAGGTAATTACATCTAAGTCCGGTCAGCATGTTTATTTATCAATTTTTATTTCTGTAATTGCATTTAGGCCCCTATGTTTGGACCTTAATTTGAACCTCTACATTACGTCATTTATGATTTTGAAAATAACATTTTAGTCTTCAATTAATTCTCTACAATATGGCATGCTTGGGATATTTTTATTATCTATGATTCTTTATTAATTAATATTCTTGTGGAAAATTACGTATTTTGCCCAATCTGTGCGAATAAATTCATAGTTAATTAACCATTGCTAAAAAATTACCAAAAATTCAGATATAGTATAATTAATTGATATTTATATTATGTCCAATAAGAATCGCATTTCCATGCATATTTTGTTCTATAAAAACCATTTTGTATATCGTATATCGTTGTTACGCCCTCCCTGATAGGTTTTGAAAAAGACTTTTCATTCATTAATTAATTCTTATTAGGTATTAAATTCAACATTTTCAAGGTTTAGGTATTTTCTGAGATAGATCACTGATGAATCCATGATTCATCACTGTTAAAGTTGAAAATAGAGTCTTGTTCCTGAGTAAATAGCAGCATATTTCCCCTTGTCTTGCATAATTAGCATTCATACATGCATGCACAATATATGCATTTTAGCATCCATATTTGCATTAAATAAGAAGCCCAATTTACTAGTAAATATTCACATTATTCGCCTAATTTTTATACTCACTCCAAAGTCAATAAAACCAACTTTTATACTATGTATATTACTAACTAATAATATAAGGAAAAAGCCAAAAATTCCTAGCTTGTAAAATTACCCAATAAAAACCCGAAACCCAGTTGGAGACCTCTTACTTTAGAATGCAGATATCTACCTCATACAACCTCCGATCTAGGTATACTCACTTTTAGAATAATACATATTCAGAGACCTTTAAAATGAGACCAATTTCATTTAAATCGGAGCTCGTATGCAAAACTTGGGTTTTGGGACCCCATTGTACAGTATACGTATGTATATTTGTACCCTTGTTTTTTATATCTTATTCGACCTAATCTCCATTTTTGGTCAACAAGAAACTTGTAGATCTCATCGAGCTCTACAACTTTCATGTTTTGAGTTTTTTTTCCAAATGCAGCCATCTTCTATCCTTAATTCCACATTCTCTTTCGACCATTCAGATCAGGCCACGTGGCGCTCTCTGATTGCGCCACGCGGCCCGCTCACATCACGCCACCCGCCCTTCGTCTTCCACCTTCCGATCCCTTCCCATCCCTCATGATCTAAGCCATCCATTCTCACAGGTCATTTCAACCATCCGATCAAGCCCAGATCAAATCTTGGTTGTCTGCTAGCGTCTCTCCCTCAGACCGCCACGCGTCATATCCTCTCCACCGTCTGATGGCCTTCCTTCTCTCCTCATCGCCATCGTTCATCCTGCCTTTGATCCCTGCCATTCGATCAAAGCATGGGCTTCATCATAGCCCTCCATCCCCGCCTAATTCTTAGCTCGCCACGTGGTGTCTCATGGACCACACGATCATCCCCAGAGAACCTCCATCCCAGTCGTTCTTTCTGCTTCTGCTATCAACCACCCGATCAACCTTCTCAATCCATCTGGGTCGTTGGTCAGCGCCTTGCCCTAAGGGTGCCACGTGGCTATGCCTACGCCGCTCGATCGCCCTCCAAATGTGATCTGAACTGCCCACCAGCGTCGTGTCCTCCTTGCACCACGTGGCACTCCATACGCCCCTTGACCTCATCGTTTCATATCTAATCCAGGCCCTCCACTTACACCCTTCTCCTGGCCATTGGATCACTCGATCCAACGGTCCAGAGGTCGTCGTCTACCTCCCGCAGGACCCTCATCCACGTCGTCCACCTTGCGCGCTCATCGCCCCTTTCTATTTTTGGCTCCACTCCGGCCATCCCCTCCGCCCCCTGTCGCCTCCATCTCGTAGCCCATTACACCCTCATCCTCGTTGACCTCCACAATCTCCATGAACCTCGCCCACATCGCTCCACGACCTCCACAAGCTTCGCCACCCCGTCACCTGCACCCTCACCTTTGACCTATAAATACTCCGCCTCCGGCCATCTTCAACCCCATTCGCCACCACTAGAGGTACCTCCGAGCTCTTAGCTCCTCATTTGTGACAAAAATAGAGGGTCAAATCGAGCAACGACGACTGATCACCTCCGGCGAGATCCACAGCTCCGTCACGCCATGCCGCAGCTCCTCCAGCAAGCTGCTTGAGCTCAGGACCACTACTGGCCTTCGAGCGACGACTGGAGCCGCTCCAGCGAGCCTCCAATCCCAGGTAGCTTCGTCCATTCCTCCTCTGATTTCCTTCTTCTTTTTCTTTGTTTTTCTCCTAATTAATTCTTCCTCCCATCGCATCTTCACGCCCCTCCGACTACCTATCGAGCTCCGCCTTGGAGCTCTCATCTTCGCGCACCATTTCCTTCACTTCCACGACACATCAAGTACCCTCCGACCACAGCTCCGCCCATCACAGCGGAGGAACCGACAACCCGATCACCACTTCGCGCCACAGGCCTCCAACCACTCCTTGCACTCCACGCGAGCATCTTCATGCCTCGACCATAGAAACTAACCCTGCATGTATGTTTTCCTTCATTAGTCAGAAGCGTCGCCGGAGCTACTTTGAGCTTCGTCGCCTTCAGCCTGTGGACCACCTCCACCTCATCCAGACGCTCCGGTCGCTCTACGGAGCTCCCACGATCATCCCCAGCTACTTAGGAGCCCCCGGAGATCAGCATCGAGCGAGAACCAAGGCGGCGGAGATACACGGGTCTATAATTAATGATCAAATAATTTTAGATAATCGATTTTCAGAGAGAATAAATATATTTTTGGTATTTTGATATTCTATTTTTTATCGATTTTTTAAATAAAGACATGTAATTGATAATTAAAGTAAATATGATGTATGAATTTTCAAAACATTTTTTATGTAGTAATAATGATATGCTGTGTGGGGAGAGAAATAAATCATTGTGATTTTAATGATTTTAAATGAAGTGTAGTGCATATGCAACAATCCGAGCTAGTTCAACACAACCAAGCTAGGCAAAGCGGGCCAATTAATTCAATCTAATTCAAGCACCCTTCCCTCTTTTAATCTCTGCCAATACTTAGTCAATTCAACTCTGATTAGTTTCCCAAATAAATATCAAGGTAATCACAAAGTATTGAATGATTCTAAATAAACCAATTAAAATCGATGCACTTAGAATAATAAATAACTTCACAAATTAATTGGCACATAAAAATGTCTCAAAACGAATAATGTGTTATTCAACGTGAAAGAGAATTACTAAAGCTTTAAATAGACACCAAGTACATCAAAATCTGGTAAGTAATGCCCAATATATACTCAAATGAACTCAAGATACACTCAAATGAAGTCCAGGGGCCTAATTGTAAGTAAAAGAGTCAAAATATTATCGAGTATACCCATGTGGAGGGATGATGAATACCCATTCATCACTCTTTATTCTTTTATTTTAGCTACAAAACCTATGCAAAGCACATATAGATAGGTATAAATAGCAATAATTATCATTCAGCATGCATGGTGTAAAATACGTTAATTAGCATGTTTTTGTGCATAAATAAAAGAATAAATAAATAAAAGAAAAAGAGGGAGATATTTAGAATAAATATTGAGCGACCTAATCCCAAGGGAGGGCTTAGCATGGGCCTGACCGCAAAAGAACCCAAGTAGAGAGAGATAGGGAAGCTCATGTGTGTATATATACATGTATATAAATAAAAATATTTTCCTCTAAATAAAACAAAAATGCAATTTTGTGAATAAGTATATATTTGTAAATATAAAATCAAAATAAAAATGGGAAAAATAAAAGAAAAATAAAAAGAGATAAAATTCCTTCATCATTGTATATATGTCATGTACATAGAACCACTCATCTATTTATTTCCCCTTATAACTAAATAAAAATCCAATAAAAATATTTTCTCATCCCATATTTCATGGTGTAAATAAATAAAATAAAAACCATAAAAATTAAAAAACACTTAAAAACTCATAAAAATTCTAAAAATTATAGAAAATTCAAAAATTAATAAATTCTTCTCCTGAATTTTCTTGATTGTTTCTATTTTTCATAAAAAAATACCTCCAGGATTTTACATGACCATTTGATATTTTAAATTGGTCTTTGAAGCCTGGCTGGACAGTAGCACAGTATTTCTGCCTTCTTTTATTTTTAGAAAATTCCATAAAAATTGTAAAAATATAAAAAAATTCACCAAAAATAGTAAAAAATCTAAAAAACATAAAAATATTTTTGTTTGAATTTTTGGAGCTTTTTAGAGTGATTAAATAATTTGTTGAATGTGATTGTTTTTGCCTTTTTATTATTTTCCTTCATTATTAAAAATCCAAAAAAATATTAAAAAAATTAAAAACCACCAAAAATCATTATTTTTGTTTTATTTGCTTTTAGACTACTTCGTAGGTCGCGGGGCCAACTCGTGCTCCTTGAGACCGACCCTGGGAGCTATACCGGGTTAATCACATAACAAGACCGCTATTTTGGTTTTCATTGATTTTTGCCTTTTTGATTGGTGGTCTGATTTTGTTTCTTGATTGAGCTCTGAGCCTCGAGTGACTGAGGTCACAACGACCTTAGTGATATCTTTACCTTAGTCTATCGGGCGGCTCATCAAGGGGTTGATTCATAACTTTCCCAAACTACTTGGGTCTTTATGTAAATTACCCCTATTTTATAGGAAGCAGAGGGTGTCTTCAGCATCTTTCCACCAACACACGAGGCTCGCGTGGGGAGTTTTCGGCTCAAATGGAGGTGCGGCACAAAGGCTCTAGATGGAGGCTTCTAGCAGCTTCAGGTCCTCCAGGGCTCGTGGCTAGAGTCCTTAGGTTGGTGATGTTTTGTGGCCGTTCGATTGAAGATGATCTAAGGGCCCATATTTGGACGTCTCCCAATGGCTCGATAGCCTGAGTTCATGATTGGGAAATTTCTGTATGCCTGGACCTGGGTTGTGTACACCTGTGACGAAGACGGTGGTTCCAGTAGCTCTAGCTTGCTCGGAGGATGGTGATGGTGAGGATCTGATGGTGGTGGTGGAGAGGAGCGATGGCAGTGGAATGTCACATGAGATAGAGGGGAAGATGGAGAGGGAGTCGAGTTGAGATGAGATGGGAGTTCATCGACGTTGAGAGGTTTGTTTAAAATGCATAGGAGAATAAGATGCGAGAGGTGGAATATGAAATGGAGAAGGGAAGAGGAATGGGTTAAGAAGAAGAAGATGATGAAGGTAGAGGCGTATCTGTTCACATAGATATGGGTTGGTTGAGGCCAACTCTGGTGGTTGCTTTGAGAGGAACGACAAGTTCCCCAATGTTGCATCTTATCTGTAAGAGAAGCTTCACGGGCGAACCCGTAAATCTCGCCTAAGAGGTTCTCGTCAGAGGAAGCGACCGCTGTCATCGACGCATTCTCCGGCTCTTTCTTTCTCTCATTTTCTGTAGATCAGCGGATATTGCGGATGGATTAGGAAGGTGATCAGGAGTAGTCCTAAATAGGTTGCATGACCCGTAGGAGGTTACGACCTAGAGATGGGATAAGGAGAGGATAAAGACACGCGAGAAGATCGGAGATGGGGAAATGAGGTTGGTTTTCAGGCGATGATCGGGGATAATGAAAGGTGGTTGGAAGGGATAGGGGAATGGGTCAACAGTCGGAGAGGCGATAATGGTGGTGATGGGATTTAGGTCAGTGGTTGGGATATCATCGGAGTTTACGGGTGAGGGGAGATGGAATGATAGGAGGTTCGCTAGTCAACGATGATAGGGGACGATGGGTGATCGACGGTTAGGGTTATCGAGAATGGAGGTAAGCCAATAGAGCATGTCGGAGAAGCAGGGAAGTGGTCGACGAAGAGGGTTCTAGAGGTAAAATATGGCACATGCTTAGCACGTGAGGTGAAGGAGTAGGAGCCATTGGATCGAAGTCAATCCAACGACAAGGGTATGCCATGTGCTTTGTACGTGAAGGCAAAGAAATGGGGTGGAAATGAGCTGGGTCGTTGGATCAATTTTAATCCAACTACCCCGATGAGGGGTGGAAATGGAAAAAGGTGGGTTGATCTGGTATGAGCGGGCTTTGACCCAGACATGAGGTGATTCAATGGATATGCACCACGTGGCATGATCGTTTGACCAAAACTTTGATTATGCATGTAAATGCAGAGATATATAAATTAAAAATAATAAATGAACTCCAATGAAAAAATGCTCAACATAAAAATGTGCATCTAAATACACTCTACGATGCTCATGAATGACTCATGTGCAAATGAAATAATCTGTGTAATATGGGAGATTCTTTTGTGATGGTTTATGTACATGAAATACATTTTTTCTTAACTTTGTAATTTTTATTTGATTTTCTGTAAATAATTATTGCATGCAAAAAAACAAATACGACATGAGATGATGTAACGGACTCAAGGTGTATTTTTTTATATTTTTATGGATTAAGTTAATGCTGTAAAAATTAGGAAAGTCGATTATGTACATGTGGATTAGGTTAGTAAGCTCAAGTCTGAATCTATCTTTTTATTACTTTTCTGATTTTTTTGGATTCTGGTTTTCATGTAATTGATTAAAACATGGAATAGCATAATGAAATAAAAAAGAAAATAATTAAACGAGTCATATATGCACATGAAATGACAGATCAAAAGTCAGCGATAATGTGTAATGCACATTTAGGTCCCAAAATCTAATTTTCACAAATGAACTCCAATTCTTTTGATTTTTGATATTAATTTATAGATAATTGGATGAAATCCATTTAAAAGTGAGCAGAGTTCATTTGAACACTATATGAGAGAGAAATCATCGTTTTTGTCTTTCTATCATGAAATTGGGGTTTGGGATCATTTCAGATATGTACAAGTTAGTATTTTTTAGGATTTTTTTCATTGATTAAGGTTAGTGATATGTATACAATGGGGTCAATTCATGTCAATTGGAGTTAGCATGAGTTGATCATAAATATGTGAAGTTAGGTGAAAATATGCATATGGATATGAATGAAGAAATGAATGCTAATTTGTGAAAATTAATCATAAGTGCATGATAGTAAATTTTATGAAGTTAACATGTAAATGATTCCTAAATTATCAGGATGAAGTTCTATTTTCAACTAACTAGAGTGATGAATTACATATTCGTCAACCAACTCCACCTCCTCTTGCTGCTTCTCCACCACCTCCACCTTCAGTTACACCATCTACCATAATCGTCGCTCCACTATTGCCATGATTTTATGCACATCGACCTTCTTCCTCTTACGGTCAATGCCTGTCATCTAGCACGCCTAAGGTATGTTCCGAATACATTATATCTAACGATGGGTCTGGAGACATGTCTACGTAGAGATAGATGCATGGGAATGATATACAGATCGAGGATATTCCCGATGACCTGGACGTTACTGTCACGTTTTGCAAGCAGAAGTGTATATGTACCTCATATCCACTTGCTTCCCAAGTTACATTTGATCATCTTATAGGGGAATTTCAAAGGTTTGTTATTGATTTATTTATCGTGGACATACCACATAATTATCAGGAGGCCTTGAGAGACAATCGTTGGCATCTAACTATGGAAGAGGAAATGGTTGCTCCACGGTCACGTGGTACCTAGAGCTTGGTGTCTACTCTTAATGGAGCATCTTTTGTTAGTTGCAAATGTGTGTTTACAATTAAACATCATGCTCATGGCAGCCCTGATTGCTACAAGGCCAAATTGGTGGCATGAGGATTTAGACAGACTCATGGAATGGATTATAGGGACACTTTTCTCTTATCGCTCGTCACTGCACCCTACGTGTCCTTCTTTCATTTGTTGTGGTATGCGATTGGCCTTTATATCATCTATATGTTAAAATTTTTTTATATAATGATATATAGGAGGAAGTCTATGTGCATCAGCTCTGGGGTTTGCTAATGAGTGAGAGTATCAAAGTTTTGTAGACTTCACAAGGCAATATATGGCCTTAAGCAGAGTCCGAGGGCATGGTTCCATAAGCTCTAAAATCTGATTGAAGAGTAGGGCTTTAAGAGGCCAAATGTAGATCATTCAGTATTCGTGCAGAGAAAATCCAGAGGGGCGGTTGTTATCATGGTGTACGTTGATAATATACCTGATACATGTGATGATGTGCATGGGATATAGAATGCAAAGGAATTTATGGGTCATCAGTTTGTCACCGAGGATCTTGACACCTTGAGGTATTTCTCAGAGTTGGAGTTGGGTAGGAACAAGCAGGGTCTTGTGATGACCCAAGTGAAGTATGTTACAAACATACGTGTTGAGACATGTATGGTTGGGTATAGACCCTTGATGAATCTCTGATTTATCATATCCATACTCCCTTATTATCCTCATAGCATATATAAATCAATCAATCAAAATCTTCATCAATTCAACATCATCAATAGTTAATCCTCTTCCTGTAAACAACACAAAATTTTGTATTCAAATTAACCCTTTTATTTTATCCATTTTCCTTATTTTCTTTACTATTAAAATATCCCAAAATTAGAGTAATTACAATATATTTTTGTTTTGGTGAAATAAAAAAGATAACAAAATCTCAAAAGCATTAAAAACAGTGTTTTTATCCTCTAAAAATACTTCCAATTTTTTTACTGTGTTTATTTGATCTCATGACTTTTTGTCCAACATGGAACTTGTATATCTCCTCAAGATTAACAACTTTCATGTTTTGATTTTGCTATTATTTCTTTCTTATTTTCACCTTCTTTTCTTATTTTCTAAATAATATGAATGGGCCATGTGGCACTCTTTGGAGCCGTCACGTGCTCCCTTCTCCTTCAGCCTTGCGCCCTCTCTCCACATCCCTTAGATCTTCTTCTCCCGCCTCCATCTCATCCGTTGATCTCCGCAGCTCTCCTGGACGTTCATTTTTCCTGATCAACCCATCATAACTTCTTCTTTCTGCCTTCATCTCAACCACTGTGTGACACTGCATCTAATGGACACAACTCCCCCACATAGCCTTTCACCCCAAAACCACAGGATAAAACCCAAGAGCCCATCTCGATCGTTCCCTTGTGCCTTGACCCCAGCCCTTGGATCATCATCTCGGATCAAATCCAAGACCTCGCCTTGCTCCTATCTTCTGAACGTTGGATTGAGCGATCCAACGGTACAAACCCCTTCGCTTACCTCCAGATCCGTCACCTCTTCCGCGTAATGTCCTACACACCTCGCCCCCATCCAATTTTGGCTGCCACACCTAACAACCTCTTCATGATCTGGCACCTCCTCTACGTAGCCGGCGACCGGAGCTTCGTAAGAAGCTCAATTATGAATCTCTATTGGATCATCATTACTCTCTTTTTATCCTCGAAAACAAGAACCTCACGAGAAATCTTCACTAATTATGCATCATTGACAAATAATTCAAACACCTCTAATTAACACTATCCTTAATTTATTGTATTTAATACTAACACTTTACATTAGTTTCTTTATTATTAGAAATCCCTAGAAATTTGGTTAATTATTATATATATTTATTTGATTTCAAAAAGAAAATAGAAATAAAAAACATAAAATTAAGTATTTTTAAGTCATTAAAAATACTTGCAAAAATTCTTCATTATTCAAATGACCTCTTTTGGATTTTTGACCAACATGAAACTTGTAGATCTCATCGAAATCTACAACTTTTAAGTTTAACTTTTTTCTAATTCAGCTTCTAATTATTTTTTTGAATTTTATTTATTTTCTTGATTTTTGAATTTGCTGGAGCGCTCGCGTGGTAGCTCCAGAGAGCCGTCACGTAGGCCGCCTCTCCTTGTGTCGCCTTCCCCCGCCCTTGGATCCCGCCCATCCATGCCTCAATCATGATCTCCCACTCCTGCTAACTCCTTAGTCGTCTGATCTACTCCATTTGATCATATCTCTACCTTACAATTCCGCTTTCATCTCAACCGCTAGATGAACTCGCATCTAAAGGCCTCGCTCCTCCCACGACACCTATCCTCTCGCGACCCTTGGATGCAATTCCTGAAAATTCCCAACGTCCATCTCCTACTCTTCCACAACCGCTCGATCATCTTCTGGCGCTTCATCACCACCGTTCCTCAGCACCACCCCCAACAACCTTTCGATTTGATCCATGATCAGATCTCGATCGTTCGCATCTGATCAGATATGGACCACTAGCCAACAACCCCCTTCCAGTTCGTTACACCTCATTAACCCCTTGATGAATCTGTGATTCAACGTACTAAAGGATGAAAATAGAGCTTTATTCCTTGATGAGCCGTCGAACAACCGAGGTAAAGTGAATCAATGCGGTCGTTGTGACCTCAGTCACTCGGGACTCAGAGCTCAACAAGAAAAAGATCATACCACCAAATAAAGATCGAAATGCGATAAAACTCAAATTAGCGGTCTCGCTATGAAATTAACCTGGTATAGCACACATGGTCGAACTCAAGGAGCATGAAATGGCCTTGCGGCCTACGAAGTAATCGGAAAATAAAGAAAATAAAAACAAATTATTTTTGGTGGATTTTTAATATTTTTATATTTTTTGGAATTTTTAATTATAAGAAAAATAATAAAAATAATAAAACAAGCAACTTTCAACAATTATTTAACTACTCCAAAAAGCTCCAAAAAATCAATTTGGTCAATTTTTGATAATTTTCTGATTTTTATAGAATTTTCTAAAAATGAAATAAGGAAAAAAATGCAAGGACATTGTTCAGCCAGGCTTCAATCAAAATAAAATATAAAATGACCCTAACAAAGCCTGAAGGTAATTTTCATGTAAAATAGAAACAAAAAGGAAAATCCAGAGACTGAGTTTATTATTTTTGGAATTTTCTATTAATTATTAGAATTTTTATGAGATTTTCAAAGTTTTCCAAATTTTTATATTTTCTGTAAATCCAAAATGACCAAAATTGGTCAGAAAATCAAGCACACTCAAATAAACAAACTCTAAATTTTTTAGAATTTTTGAGACGGTTTTAATATTTTTTTGTGATTTTTATATCTGGACAGACAGAAAAAGGGGTGTTTTTGAATTTTAAAAATAATAAAAGGGCTCCAAAAATTTCCCAAAAATGAGTGAAAATTCTACACAGTGGCAGGAGCCACGTATCAAATTTTCACCTAATTTGGAGATAATTTGATATTTTATTTAAAGCAAACAAGAGCCCACAGTCATAGGGACCTGATTGCAATAAAAATATCTTTTGGGGGCCTAAAAGTAACAAAAATGGAAGCTCAGGGGGTCCAGGTGCAAAAAGTCCAAGTATGCACGCGCGAAGCACGTGAACTGGGCACTCAGGGACCTATCTGTAAATAAAATAGTTACGAGGGCTTATTAGCAACATGTGCTACAAGCCTAGGGAACTAAGTGCAAATTACCCAATAAATTTGGCATATGGAATTAAACCACTCACAGGGGTATAAATGCAATTATACAAAAAGATATTTCATTCCATAACAATCAGAATCTACAAGCCCATTCATGCAATTTCACCACAAAATCACGTGTCGAAGCACGTGTCCACAACAGACAGGGGTAGAAATGCAAATATAATAAACTAAGAGGTCCTCTATGCAATTTTACCAAAAATAAATGAACTACCTAAAATATTTACAGGACTGAACAGTAAAGACAAAAAGAGAGGGGGCTAAGCGAAATTACCCCACTTATTCATCCGAGGGCGGAGGATGCACCACGTGGTGTATCCAACGGCTGCAAGTGGTCGCTCCTCAATGAAGGGCTCCTCGGCTCTGATCCAACGGTGGAGGGTGTGCCACGTGGGGGAATCAACGGTCGAGAATCGATGTGGCTAACCCTCGTTGGATGGAGGGCGGAGAAGAGGCCACGTGTCGGATCGACGGTGGCTGCTGGTGGTATCTTCTTTGCCTAAATCGAACGGCCCATAACAGACCTGGCACGACAGGTACGGATGGACGGCTCTGGACGTTCCAGGAAGAACAGGTGGCCGGCGAACTTCGCCGGCCCGGTACGCCCACGGTGGACCTCCTCGGGGGCTACTGATGATCTTTGGAGAATCGTCGGAGCCTCCCGCGTCTGAAGAACCCCTCCGATGGCGCCAAGGAGCTCCGAGGAGCCCAGGCGACAGCGACGGAGCTGAAGCTCCTGTGCTGAATGTGGGGGACCTCAGATGGTCCTCCTCTGACCTGCAAAGCGACACAGAAAGCCTCCTGGGTCGAGGGCAAAATGCCTCGACCCGGTTAGAGGTAAGGGGGGTCAACGGTGCATCGGGACGAAGGAGCTCCGACGATGCGACGGCGAAGGAGCTCAACTCCCAGTTTCGTGGCGAACTGGGTTGAATGAAGGGGCGAAGAACGTGCGGGGAAGTGAGGCGAAGGTGATGGTCGGTTCCGATGATCGAGATAGTGATGGGTATGGTCGGAATCGAGGGTCAATGGTGAATGGCTGATTTGGGTGTAAATGGAAATTGGAGAAAGATAGAGGAAACTAGGCTTACCAGATGGTCGGAGTCGACTGTGGGTGAGCTGTTGAAGCTCTGGGTCCTTGCCTCGAGGGCCGTCGATGCCCGAGGCTCAAGCACCACGCAAGGGGCGGTGCACGGCGGCACTAGGTCGCCGGATCGATGACCGGGCACTCTATCCTCACTGCGACACCACCGGTCGCTTGCTGTCACTCAGTCGGAGGTGGTGGAGGTCCTGGGAGGGAGAATGCGGAGCCAAAGATGAGTGAAATGCGAGGTGGAGCTCAGGTTTTATATTCCTAGGGGTCCGGCTAGAAGGTGGTCGGGCGAGGAAATCGGAGCACGGATCCCCATACCCTAGCCCAGGCGTGGATCAGGGATGAACACAGATGGATTAGGACCCGGGGTTTACGGATTTTGAGCTCGGATCAAGTGGCGATAATTTTGGATAAATCGGGTCGGGGGCACTGGATCCGCGGGTCTGTGGTCCAGGGGGGGAGTTGACCAGGGGGGTCAACATCCCCCGTGGACCAATGAGAGTCGGCCACGTCATAAAGAATTGGAAAATCAATATAAAATAGCAAATGGCCTATTTTGGAAAAAGTTAAAACATAAAAATGTTTCTTTTATTTTAAATTATTTTTTGTGGTTTTTATTTTTTTTTGAAATAAAATTTAGGTATTTACAATATAATATTATATACATAGGTATATACAATATTGTATTTTAATTTTAATTTTTTATTATTTATTTTTGTACATTTTTATCCCAATTTTATATTTTGTTTATGTACAAGATAAAATTTGGAATAATTAGGTATTTTTATTTTATTTTTATTATTTAATTACAAGGGGTAACTAAATAGGTTTATTTATATACATATATGGTATATATAATGAAGGAATTGATTTTATTTTATTCCTTTCTATTTTATTTTTATTTTTGTTATTTTTATATTATTTTATTTACATTATGAGATATAGCATATATACAATTTTTATGGGATTTTACTTTATTTATTTATAAGGATAAATAAATAAGTATGCGGTCTTATGTAAGTGATGACTATATACAAGGAAGGGCATTTTTATTTTCTTTTTAATTTTTCTTATTTTTATTTTAATTTAATATTTACAAATATTTACATATAAATACACACCCATTTTTTTTATTTAGAGGAAAATATTTTTATTTATTTATAGGTATATTTACACACATGAGCTTCCTTATCTCCCTCTACTTGGGTTTTTATGCGGTCAGGCCCATGCTGAGCCCTCCCTTGGGATTAGGTCGCTCAATATTTATTCTAAATATTTTCCTCTTCTTCTTTTGTTTCTTTATTCTTTTATTTTTACACAAAAACATGCTAATTATTTATTTTTATACAATGCATGCCAAATACTAATTATTATTATTTACATAGATATACATATGTTTGGCAAAGGTTTTGTAGCTAAAATAAAAGAATAAAGAGTGATGAATGGGTATTCATCACCCCCCTATACTTAACTTTGCTAGTCCCTTAGCAAACACTTATTTGAAAAAGAAATGAAAAAGAGAAAGAAGAAGAAAAGGAGGAGAAAAAGCACGGATCAAGATTGAAATTAAACTTGCCTTTATTAAATTGAAGTATGGAGCTCGATCAGATCTTTGGATTATTAATGTGTCGGAACCTTATTTAGACTTAGGTTTAAAACTTAAGATCCTCTAAGATCCACTAATCTATAGTCACGACTCCTCAATAATCCAGATCAGAACAAGTCATCATACACAAACCCTGAAGACTATGAGTCTTTCCTTGTACTGTGGATGTGAAGTATAGCTCTCCACCTCAGAAGTAGTATCTTGACAACCCTCCCCAACAAGGTAACTCTATGACCCTAGTCTGGCCACTCTTTCCTCGAGGAGTGGGGTATTCCCTTCTAAGTTCAAGTTCAACCGGCTCAAGAAGAGGGGGAAGAAGAGAATGGACCATGGCCAGTGTAGTCATGTATCCTTGGGAGCTCAACCAATGTAGCTAAGTCTCCCTGCTGCAAGCTACATAAGGTGGGACATGAATCTCAAGCTTTGCTTATTGCACTATATACATACTCCGGTGGGATTATCATTTTCTATCAGACCCACCACTTTTTTGGAGTTATTTTCTTTTTGCATTTTTTTTCAAGTGCATCTAAACAACATATACATGTGCAGCATATATACATAAGAAGTTTTCCCTCTTGAGCCAGTAGACTATCCCTCTTTTGAAGCATTATTGCAACCCACAACTCCTGTCGTTAGACCTCATGGCAACCAGACCAAGTTGAGACACACTTCCTTCACTAAAAGAAGAAGAGAGGTTCCGCCTAGAAGTACTACCCTCATATGCTACCCCAAGTCAAGGAAGACTGCCTCCTCACCACCTCATCCGTAGAGAGCTCGGTGTAATGTGCGGGTCCAAGTAAAGCCATTGTCTATATGAGTCATGTGTGTGTTGTTAAGTGTTCTACTTAGGCTCATTGAGATGATATGTGGTCATAGCCTAGTGGACTCAAAGAATTAAGTCACCATGGACCTGAAAAGCCTTAACCCTAAGCCCTATAAGGTTCCTCTTAGAATTAGGTGGATTAAGATCTTAATCAAGCTCTATTTCCCAATTTAGTTCCAGGCTAGTTTAAATGTCAACTATAATCCAGGAAAAACTATATACATATATACAAGGATGTTATTTACATGATATTTACACACATGCAAATTTTTTGAAAAAATGTTTTGAAATCATGGATGTATGCATGAATGCAAGTTTTGCAAAATATTTACACACATTTACACAAGATTTTTGCAAACTTTTGATTTTCAAATCATTTTGGAAAAAATTTGTACTATATACATAATTGTGATATGCACATATTTACACAATCTTTACACAAAAAGTTTTTCGAAAACATTTTTACAAAAATAATTTTGTACAATAGCTATGTACGTGCAAATAAAAGAATGGTTATTTACAGGAAAATTTTTTAATTTTTATGGATTTTGGGTATTTAGACATTTTTATTTATTTATACACTCACACAAAGTATGAGTTATGGCTAAAGTATATATGAAATATATACACACACCCCTATACTTAGCTCGAACAATGTCCTCAGAGTCAAGAGCGATGAAGAAGACATAACCCGTGCTTAGTATAGGGAAGTGAAAAGGAAGGCTATATACAAAGACGGATGAATGAATAGAAAATCAAGAAGACCTCGGTGTTTCCCCTATACTTAGGATCAAATAATCCTAAGTATAGCAGGTTGTACACGAAGGGAAAACTGAGTGGTGAATGTACAGGGTCTACCCCCCCATACTTAGGGTAAAATATCCCTAAGTATAGGCAGCAAAAACAGGGGTAGAAAGACACGAAGAAAATCACGAATATATACAAGAAGGAGGGGGACATCACTCCCTGTATACTTAAGGTGAAGAACCTTAAGTATAGGCAACACAACAGAAGTGATGAAACAAAACGAACGAACAACCCGGTGTTTCCATCCCCCTATACTTAGGATGAGGAATATCCTAAGTATAGCAAAGACAATCCTAAGCGAGACCTGGGGTGAAAACAAGAACGGAAGAAAGAAAGATCAAGTAAGGCGAAACACGTATATACAAAAGAGTACAATGTTGAGGTGCCTCTCAACAAGCGCTAGATTTTACGCCCCTTGTTGGGCGCAAAGGCTAGGATAAAGCAGTATCAAGGTTCAAGACGGCATCGGTAAGTCGAATGCCGTACTGTCACCGCAGTCTCGGTATGAGAACAACGACGAACTCAAAAGTGTAAAGTAAAACACCCATGTATACAATCAAGCGGGTGTCTGCTACCGGCCAGGGATATGGAAGTAAGTGATCGGGATCCGGTAGCACAAAGGAAATCGTCGTCTCTAGGTCAGACTGGAGTGGAAGTGTTGAGCCGAAGAAATCAAACGTGGAGAAGGATGTATCAGTCATATAATCCTCCACGTCAATCAATGTCTCGAAGAAGTGTGGACAGTCAAGATCAGGAGACTCTCTAAGAAGACTGATATCTGATGTATGAAATAGAAGTAGATCAGGTAGAACATCGAATATCTCCAAGATAGGCTCATCCTCGTGGGGGTCATCGAGGTGAGAAGACTCAGAATCAGAAGGATCTAAAGACTCGGTTTCGTGCTCTGCCAGATCGGAAACACTCTCAGAAGGTGAAACCGAGTATTCATTGAGTATGGCATCCTCCCGCAGATAATCCTCGGGGAGAGATGCAAGATCATAGGTGAAAAGTAGAGGATCAGGATCTGGATGGGCATCTGCGCTGCTGTCAAGTATCCACTCGGTGCACCAGGCTGCATCATCATTGGAACTGTAGCTCTCGACAATCTGGAAGCAGGAGAAGGTACTGGTCAACATCGCGGAAGCTGGCAAAGTGTATGCGTCTGATCCTCGCTCTGCGGCTATGCTGGCTGCCAACTGGTCCTCAAGAAGAGTATCTCTCTCAACAAAGTGGAGGAAAAAATGCTCGAATACGGGATTCTCTGTGTCGGACATCTGAAAGTGGTGTCCCATATCGAACTGTGGCTGCTGAGCTGAGTCATGGTCGCTGTCGGACTCCGAGAAGTATCTCTGTAGAAAGGAAGCTGACTCCTCGGGGACTGGAAACTGAAGTGGTTGAATCGATGGCTGTAGTAACTGGGGCTCCTCCGGTTCCTGGAGTATCAGAAGATCTGATATCTAAGACTCGTCGATGAAGAACTTTGGGGCTGACTCGAACTCTAGTTGGAAGACCAACGGGAACTCGAGTAGACTCTAGGTCTGAACCTCTGCTATCGCAGTCATCTCCTCAGTCAGTGGTGCTGCATCATCCAAGTCCTCGGCCTGGTGTGTAGAAAGTGTCTCATTATGTAATGCGACACACTGCACTGGTACTGCATCGTCCGCATGTGATGTCCCGACTACGGCATCTCGTGAAGAAGACCTCTGTGAAAGTAAACTCGAGATGGTATCAGGTGGTCGAATGTCGGAACCATGGTGTGAACCGCCACATGTGGTAATCACCAGTGCTATCTGCTCTGCGGTCATCCCCCGCATGGAGATGTCTATCAAGTCTGTCAGTGGAAGTCCGTGATCGGGAAATCTCCTCAAGAGGTCAAGAAACCTCGGCCATGCCTCCTGCAATGGCTCCTGGGGGTCTACTAAAAAGTCGGTGATCAACGACCGCATAAACTCTGCTTTACGCGGGGAAAAGTATCTCTGTAAGAACTCTCGGCGTAGCTCTCCCCACGTATCGAATGTCCTCCCCAATCATCGGTGCCATCTCATGGCTCTCTCCTGAAGTGTGAATGGGAAGGTCCTCATCATCAGCTCCTCTGCAGTGATGTCTGAATATCTCTGTGCTTGGCAAAACTCCTCGAATACGGACAAGTGAAGATAAGGCTCCTTGTGCGCCTTTCCTGAAAATGTCAGCAGTCTCTGAATGTAGTCCAAATCCAAGACGAATGGAAGTAATGTAGAAGCTGACTGAGCTCCCTGTGCTATCTGCTCCTCCATCCACCTGGGATAGGATCTATCTGCTGATCTCCACTGCTCTCTCTGATCACAACTGGAGTGCACTCTCAACTCAGCAACAACATCGTCCAAGTCTCGCATCTACCCTATCTGGTATCCTCGGACGTCAAGCGCAGCATGCCCAGAGTAATGAACGGGATGGGATGGAGGGAGCGGGAGATTGGACGGAGATCCGACCTCCCTAGAAGGTGGACTGGACTGATGGTCAGATAGTGAAGAAAAAGCCGCAAGAGTCGGCTCTAAGTGAGGGGGATCCATCATCCAGGGGTAAGGGAGAAGAAGAAGAGTGAAGGGAGGGAGGGTGGGAGAGCAGAATGATAGGAGAAGAAGATAGATGGGGAAAGGCAAAAGGGATCTGGAAATCACACAAGATGAAAAGCAAACCCCCGATTCACCTACACACACGAGCTGAAGACCGAAAGGGATCGGTCAATTATCTTATCGATTTTATTTTAGGTGATCATTCAGTCTATCAGAGCGATTACGTGAGCTGAATAAGAATCCAAATATTTCTCAACCGATTGTCCCGTACCAAATAGCCGGTAATCAATCGAGAAAAATTCGGATGTGGCTCTAGCCTAAGGTGCGGATCACTCTCTCGCTCATCCAGACCAAACAAGGAGGGGGTTACTCTCCCCAAGACAAATTTTCAGTGTGTTGTCTTTTAGGTCGAGTGTGGTTAGCAGTCCCAAATTTTATTGTTTTTGTTTTTAGGTATTTTTCAATAAAAAGAAATCGCCTAACGAAATTTTCGGTTCTCCTGGTTATTAAGTCCAAAACAGGGGGAGAAGTCGAAAAAGCCGATGCGCGATGAAATCAATGATGCATGCAGAGTAAGAGATGCGTACCTGACTCTAGCAGTCTACATGCAAAATGATCCGCGCAGAATTTAAAGACTGGAAATAAACTACCTAAATGGTGCAGGCGGAAAACCGAGTCCCTAAACAACAGTTCTACTCGAAAGAACGTCTAGTCGATTACCAGCCTCCAATCGAAAGGGTCCGATCTCGATCCACCCCTCCTCCTCCCGACAAATCGGATTCAGGAGCAGTGCTTGGCAGGGTGGGATGCGGCACGTAGGCTCGAAGGTAGTGAATCAACTATTATATTAATCTTTTATTATTGGTCCAATTACCGATCTATAGGTACATGCAGATATATTAGGGTATTTGGATCCTAATTATTACGTCACAATCAAGCAGAAAATCCTAAGGCTAGGGGCTCGAAAATCCACGAGAAACCGAATAAGCAGTAAAGAAAGAAAAGCCGCGAAAAAGCCACGTGAAAAATCGAAAAAGCTAAGGGGTCCCCCGAGCACACCGGTGCTCGGCGAAACAGACCCCGAGAGTCTAAAGAAAATCAAAGTGTCTTGTTGTCCCTGTATTATTACAACAATTATTCAAATAGGCTGAAAATAAACTTAACTACTCTAAACTAATCCTCCCACACTCAACTGCCTACTCGCGCTCTCCTGCGGCTCCGTGCAGAAGGGAGCCGCCTCCGATCACCGCGGTTGCACCGGCTCCTCGAAAGTCACCGCCTCGGTGCTCGGGCCCTCGCAAGAAAACAACGGAGTGTCAAACACCAGATAAAAATAAAGCAGCTAAAATAAGTGAAATGAAACAGGGTATATATATGCAAATATGCAAATAAAAATAAACAAGCAAAAAAATCAAAAATAAAAATAAAATAAAAGAAAATAAAATAACATAGAATAAAAATGAAAGAAAAATAAAAAAAATGCGAAAAAGAAAACAAAATAAAAAGAAAAATAAACGGACTACTGAGCCGTGCTCCCCGGCAACGGCGTCATTCTGATGAGCCACCCGAACAACCGAGGTAAAGTAAATCAATGCGGTCATTGTGACCTCAGTCACTCAGGACTCAAAGCTCAACGAGAAAAAGATCAGACCACCAAATAAAGATCGAAATGCGATAAAACTCAAACTAGCAATCTCGCTATGATATTAACCTGGTATAGCACCCAGGGTCGAACTCAAGGAGCACGAAATGACCTTACGGCCTACAAAGTAGTCAAAAAATGAAGAAAATAAAAACAAATTATTTTTGGTGGATTTTTAATATTTTTATATTTTTTGAATTTTTAATTATAAGGAAAATAATAAAAACAATAAAACAAGCAACTTTCAACATTTATTTAACTACTCTAAAAAGCTCCAAAAAATCAAACAAAAATATTTTTAGAATTTTTGTATTTTTTATTGTTTTTGGTCAATTTTTTATAATTTCTTGATTTTTATAGAATTTTCTAAAAATAAAATATGGAAAAAATGCAAGGACACTGTCCAGCCATGCTTTAAGGGTCAAAATAAAATATAAAATGACCTAAGAAAGCCTGAAGGTATTTTTCATGTAAAATAGAAAGAAAAAGGAAAATTCAGAGACTGAGTTTATTATTTTTGGAATTTTCTATTAATTATTAGAATTTTTATGAGATTTTTAAAGTTTTTAAATTTTTATATTTTCTGTAAATCCAAAAATGATTAAAATTGGTCAGAAAATCAAGCACACTCAAACAAACAAATTCGGATTTTTTTAGAATTTTTGAGACGGTTTTAATATTTTTTTGTAATTTTTATATCTTGATAGATAGAAAAAGGGGTGTTTTTGAATTTTTAAAAATAATAAAAGGGCTCCAAAAATTTCCCAAAAATGAGTGAAAATTCTACACAATGGCAGGAGCCACGAGTCAAATTTTCACTTAATTTGGAGATAATTTGATATTTTATTTGAAGCAAACAAGAGCCCACAGTCATAGGGACCTGATTGCAATAAAAATATCTTTCGGGGGCCTAAAAGTAATAAAAATGGAAGCTCAGGGGGTCCAGATGCAAAAAGTCCAAGTATGCACGCGCGAAGCACGTGAACTGGGCACTCAGGGACCTATCTGTAAATAAAATAGTTCCGAGGGCTTATTAGCAACAGGTGCTACAAGCCCAGGGAACTAAGTGCAAATTACCTAATAAATTCGGCACATGTGGAATTAAACCACTCATAGGGGTATAAATGCAATTATACAAAAAGATATTTCATTCCATAACAATCAGAATCTACAGGCCCATACATGCAATTTCACGACAAAATCACGTGTCGAAGCACGTGTCCACAACAAACAGGGGTAGAAATGCAAATATAATAAACTCTCAGGTCCTTTATGCAATTTTACCAAAAATAAATGAACTACCTAAAATATTTACAAGACTGAACAGTAAAGATAAAAAGAGAGGGGGCCTAAGTGAAATTACCCCACTTATTCATCCGAGGGCAGAGGATGCGCCATGCGGTGTATCCAACGGCTGCTGGTGGTCGCTTCTCAACGAAGGGCTCCTCGGCTCTGATCCAACGATGGAGGGTGTGCCACGTGGGGGAATCAACGGTCGAGAATCGATGTGGCTAACCCTCGCTGGATGGAGGGCGGAGAAGAGGCCACATGTCGGATCGACGGTGGCTGCTAGTGGTCTCTTCTTCGCCTAAATCGAACGGCCCATAACAGATCTGGCACGGCAGGTACGGATGGACGGCTCTGGAGGTTCCAGGAAGAACAGGTGGCCGGCGAACTTCCTTGGCCCGGTACGCGCACGGTGGACCTCCTCGGGGGCTACTGATGATCGGAAGAGAATCGCCGGAGCCTCCCGCGTCTGAAGAACCCCTCCGATGGAGCCAAGGAGCTCCGAGGAGCCCAGGCGACAACGGCGGAGCATGAGCTCATGTGCTGAATGTGGGGCCCTCAGATGGTCCTCCTCTGACCTGCAAAGTGACACAGAAAGCCTTCTGGGTCGAGGGCAAAATGCCTCGACCTGGTTAGAGGTGAGGGGGGTGAACGGTGCGTCGGGACGAAGGAGCTCCGGCGATGCGACGGCGAAGGAGCTCGACTCCTAGTTCCGTGGCAAACTGGGTTGAATGAAGGGGCAAAGAACGTGCAGGGAAGTGAGGCGAAGGTGATGGTCGTTCCGATGATCGAGATAGTGATGGGTATGGTCGGAATCGAGGGTCGATGGTGAATGGCTGATTTGGGCGTAAATGGAAATTGGAGAAAGATAGGGGAAACTAGGCTTAGCAGATGGTCGGAGTCGACTATGGGTGAGCTGCTGAAGCTCTGGGTCCTTGCCTCGAGGGTCGTCGATGCCCGAGGCTCGAGCACCACGCAAGGGGCGGCGCATGTCGGTGCTAGGTCGCCGGATCGATGACCGGGCACTCTATCCTCACTGCGACACCTCCGGTCGCTTGCTGTCACTCAGGCGGAGGTGGTGGAGGTCCTGGGAAGGAGAATGCGGAGCCAAAGATGAGTGAAATGCGTGGCGGAGCTCAGGTTTTATATTCATAGGGGTCCGGCTAGAAGGTGGTCGGGCGAGGAAATCGGAGCACGGATCCCCATACCCTAGCCCGGGCGTGGATCAGGGATGAACACAGATGGATTAGGACCCATGGTTTACGGATTTGGAGCTCGGATCAAGTGGCGATAATTTGGAGAAATCGGGTCGGGGCACTGGATCCGCGGGTCTGTGGTCCGGGGAGGGAGTTGACCGGGGGGTCAACATCCCCCGTGGACCAATGAGAGTCGGCCACGTCATAAAGAATTGAAAAATCAATATAAAATAGCAAATAGCCTATTTTGGAAAAAGTTAAAACATAAAAAATATTGCTTTTATTTCAAATTATTTTTTTGTGATTTTTATTTATTTTTTGAAATAAAAATTAGGTATTTACAATATAGTATTATATACATAGGTATATACAATATTGTATTTTTAATTTTGATTTTTAGTTATTTATTTTTGTACATTTTTATCCCAATTTTATATTTCGTTTATTTACAAGATAGAATTCGGAATAATTAGGTATTTTTATTTTATTTTTATTATTTAATTATAAGGGGTAAATAAATAGGTTTATTTATATACATATATGGTATATATACAATGAAGGAAATTGATTTTATTTTTATTCCTTTCTATTTTATTTTTATTTTCGTAATTTTTATTTTATTTTATTTACATTATGAGATATATCGTATATACAATTTTTATGGGATTTTACTTTATCTATTTATAAGGAGAAATAAATAAGTATGTGGTCTTATGTACATGATGATTATATACAAGGAAGGGTATTTTTATTTTCTTTTTAATTTTTCTTATTTTTATTTTAATTTAATATTTACATATAAATACACACCCATTTTATTTTTATTTAGAGGAAATTATTTTTATTTATTTATAGGTATATTTACACACATGAGCTTCCTTATCTCCCTCTACTTGGGTTTTTATGCGGTCAGGCCCATGCTGAGCCCTCCCTTGGGATTAGGTCGCTCAATATTTATTCTAAATATTTCCCTCTTTTTCTTTTGTTTCTTTATTCTTTTATTTTTGCACAAAAACATGCTAATTATTTATTTTTATACAATGCATGTCAAATACTAATTATTATTATTTACATAGATATACATGTGTTTGGAAAAGGTTTTGTAGCTAAAATAAAAGAATAAAGAGTGATGAATGGGTATTCATCATTCTCAAGTAATCAGTTGCATTTCATCATTTATTCTGCATTTTTACCATTCATTCACTTAGAATTAATATCTGCATTTTAACACGCATAATTGCATTCATACTCATCTTCACATTTCCACCCAATTTCATGCATGTTGACTAATTCATGCTAACTCCAATTGACCTCAAACCACCTCCATCGTTGTACATATTACTGACAAGATTAAAGAACAAAAATACAAAAAAATTACTAACTCAAATAATTGCCTCGTAAGACGAAACCACGGATATAGAATCAACAAACTAAAACATGCATATCTTCCTCATACATTGTTCGATTTCGGTCCACTCACTTTTAAAGTAATATATATTCAAAGATCTTCAAAACAAGACCAATTTCATAAAAATCAGAGCTCATATTATAAGTTTGTTTTTGGGCCTCTTATGCGCATTTTGTGTTTTACATGATTTTGACCTATTATTTTATGTACATACTCAACTCCTTTTCTTTTATTTATTTTTCATTTTTTTTCTTTGATGGAAGTTTTAATAAAATTCATAAAATCCAAATCCAAAATAAGACTGAAATCAAATAATCTGACCTAGTTTGAGTGTCCTTTGTGAGTTTGCAAATATCCTCTATTTTCTTTTTTATTTTATTATCTTAATTTCTTATTTATTAAAAATCCCCCAAAAATATATTAATGTGTACATATTTATCTTCGGTTTTATCATATTTTTCCTTGAATTATATCTTAATTAAAAATCACAAAAAATACAAAAACTAAAACATAGGCATTCTATGTACATAGAGTACCCCCAAAAAATCACTTTGTGTGGACGAGCTCTTTTTCTTTTAGTCCCTTCATAAAAGTTGTATATCTCATTGAGACGAGCAACTTACATGAAGAAAACTTTTCGATCCGATGTCGTTTGCTATTTCTTTTCGATTTATCTTTGTATTTCATTCTCTGAATCCTCTGGAGCTGACACGTGACAGCTCCTGAAGACACCACGTGTTACTTGTTTTTAAGAATTTTTTAATTTCATTTCATTAAAAATATAAACCTCGACATCTATTGCATACATGCTTGATGAACGTTGAATTTGTCTCTTTAATAATCGATAATTGTAGTAGTATAGGAGGCAAATTCGGTTCAGCAAAAACCACAATCGTTTGAATGTTGTGGAGTATTTATACTTAGCTAGTTTACCAAGGTCGAATGCAAGGACACATCTACCTAATTTATTTGTTGAATTTTGATTCATGAAGCACATGTGGGAATTATTTTCAATCTCAGGTCTACAAGATGCACTATGCTAATTACAATGAAATACTATGATGTATGTTATTTTTAGTTGATTTTTATGCAATTGTAGAAGGATGCATGTTTGAAATACAAGAGAACTTATACGTAGACAAAAGATTACAAATATACCCTAAAAATATGAGCAACAAAATAAAAATGGAAATCATGGTCGTTTTAATCACAACAAGAAGAACAATCATCAAATCAGAGCAAGGACAAGGAGAGCAGGGTCACCATCTATCACAAAAATTCACTTCCTTTAAAACAATGGTAGATGGGAAAATTAAACATGATATGATGTAGAGGAAGAAATAAGGATCAAAATGACACTAAAATCATGCAATTTGGACCTACGATGCTCGAGTTATGCTAAAAATAATGCAGGGGCATAATTGTAATAAAAATGCAAGAAAAATAAATGATAAATATTGCATCTAGGACCCTTGATGGACCTAAATATAATTACCAAAAACCGCCTGGGCCCCATTGCATTTTTTCCTTATGCACGGGGGACTTTTTGCAATTTCCAGAAAATTTGGAGGGCTCCGCTGTAATTTACCAGGGCACACACGTGAGGCACGTGCCTGGGGACCATTCTGCAATTGTAAATAGTTACTGGGTTTGTCCTGCAAAATACCCAAGCCCTCACACGCGACGCACGTGATGGGCCTAGGCTCGGGAGGCAGTTATGGCTCAGGAAACCTGGCATCATCTGGTGGCTCGAGTCGAGGTCCGGTGGGACCCGAGCCTGTTCGTCTGGAGGTATGGGCTGCCACGTGCCATCATCATTGCCGTCCGATCCAGATGATCGGACCACACCTGTAGCGTCACCTCCTCCATAGCCCACCGGAGAAGGCAGGTCTCCGGCGAACTAGATGCAGCTCCTCCGCCGTCCGCACGCTCGCCGGGTGGTCAGAGAAGATAGCTGGGTGCTTGGCGGAGGTCCTCAAGGAGCGGTGAGGCTCTGAAGCTGATCAAGGTGACGATTGGTGAGACCTCGTCGGAGGAGAAGAGCCCGAAGAAGCTCCGATTTGATCTCCGGCCAATTACGATGGGAGCACCTGCAACTACTAGTATAGCCGAAGCTCAGGGTGTGTGAGTGCTTATGAGGTGAATGGAAGGCCGTGGAGGTGACGGGAGGCGGTGGCTGATGGTTTCTTCTCCGGCGGAGCAGGGGAAGAGGGGAGTTAGAGCGGGGAAGGTTCTGAAGAAGGGATGGGTGGTCGGCGAGGATGTTGGTGGTTTGGCGGAGGTAGTGAGATGGTCAGATGAGGGCGACGATGAGTGATGAAGTTGGAAAAATAAGGAGAAAATAAAAGAAAAAGAAGGGGAGGGAGGACCTCGTCGGAGAAGGGGGTCCGGTGGGTGTAGTTGCTTGGGTTGAGGCTCAGATGAGCCTCGGGGTTGTCGCCCAGCTGGACAGCAGGGCCAACGAGCTCGGCGGCTACCAGAGGCGCCGCGACACGGTAGAGGAGCCGAGGGTCGACACCGGGGCTTGGGCCATCGTCGCCTCGATGATCCACCCCTCCGATGTCACCGGAGGGGCGGGGGAAGCTAGGTCCTTGCCCGTGGAATGGTGGACGGGGGTTGGCAGTGGCGTAGAAGGTGGTTTTATAGGAGGAGGTAGACGACGGTTACACGATGGAGAGGCGTTTTGAAGTGGACTTTTCATGACGCGGGAGTGATGGCGGTGGAAAGATGGAGGTTACGCGAGAAAGATAGAGGAATGAGCTGCATGGGGTGGCCGTTAGGAGAGGGAGGAGGTGGCTGGAGTGACAGCTAAAAATGGAAGGGGACGGTGGGTTGGTAAGGTGAAACGGTTGGGGGAAGGGGGGTTACGAAGGAAGAAGATAAGGTTTTAGTCATTGGATCGTGTGATCCAACGGTCCAGATGGCGGTGCGAACGGAGTGTAGGGATCAGATCTTAAAATCTGATCCTACGGTGGACAAACAGACGCTACAAAGCGGTCTAGATG
The DNA here is from genome assembly GCA_037367405.1 of Ottelia alismoides. Lineage (NCBI taxonomy): Eukaryota > Viridiplantae > Streptophyta > Magnoliopsida > Alismatales > Hydrocharitaceae > Ottelia > Ottelia alismoides. Next base: position 149,733 of record JAZKJV010002292.1, on the reverse strand, counting down.
GGTAGTTAGTATGATCAGATGGTTGGGAATGACTGGGTGACGTGGAATGATGATAACCGTAGGATTAGGGAAGGTTGGGCTGCTGTGATGGAGACGCGAAGGAGCGGGTGAGATCCAGGGATGGGGGAGATCCAACGGTAGGAAAAACGAGGCGACGTGGCACGTGGAGAGGCGTTGGATGGTCTGTGATCGGGCGGCTATGGTTAGAGCGGGAGTAGGCGGCTAAGATCAGATCTCATCAGAGATCTGACGGCTTAGAATGGGATGAGCGATGAGCGGCTAGGATTTGGGCTATTTTAGGAGGATCAGACGGCTGAGAGGGAGCCAGGTGGCGAATGACGAAGCGAGTCACGTGGGCGGCCCAGAGGGCGCCACGTGGCCCAATGAGAAAATTCAGAGAATGAATACAAAGATAAATACAAAAGAAATAGTTAGAGGCAAAATTAGGAAAAAGTCAAACATGAAAGTTGCTCGTCTTGACGAGATCTACAACTTTCATGTTGGACAAAAGGCCAAAAGAGGTCATTTGTACAAAAAGTATTTTGGGGGGTATTTTTCAGGGGGATAAAAATACCGGCCTTTTGGTTTTGAGATGTTTTGCATTTTTTAGTCTTTTTAATGATCAATGAATTATAGACAATTAATCTACCTAATTTTTAGAAGTTTTTGATGATAAAATAAATAGAAAGAGAATAAAGGAAATTAAAAACAATTAAGTAAGGTTAATTATACACAACATGATACAAGATAAAAACAAAGAGTTAAAGGAGAATTTTATTGGTTTGATTAAGCCAGGGGTTTAATAGATGGATTTTAGAATGATGAATACGAGATTCATCATACCCCTATACTTAAACCATGCTCGTCCTCGAATATCTAAAGAATGAAGGAGTCGGATTAATTCCTGACAGTGCAAGTGAGGATTTTAAGGCTCGATCTTTCGAAGACCCTTAATTTAAGAGATCATAAAATTCTGGGTTCATCCAAGCCTTAGTCAGAAGGAATCCAACTTCTCTAATTATCATACTTTCTTTTTGTACATATAATATAAGGATATGAAATTAAGTGTATTGCATTTCATGAGAGTTGAGTCGAGGCATCACTCAAAGTTCCAGTCCCAAAGACTCTCCTCTAGACCTCATCATCAATAATAGGGAATAAGTCTATTCTTGCTTCAGTCAACCGTCTCATTAGTTTGTTAGACTTGAAATGTAGATGGACGGCCAGATGATGGAGGGCATGGGATTGTGTCTATTTTTCTTTCCCTCACATTGGAACATGGGTCCTCTCGAGTGCCTTTTTTACTCAACACATGTAAATTTCTATATTGTTGATCAATGTGTCTATCAAGAGAGTTGGAGTCGTCTGCACTTGTTTTTTTGGAAGTACACCGGGGTGTGTCTTTTCTGAGTATCTAAGATACCTTCGACACCCAAACTTTGTATCGCTTATGATGCAGAGCCCTTTTTGTGGTGTCAGCCCGACACCTTGGTCCTAATTAGCGCTTGATCCAAGTGGACACTTTGAAAATGTTTGGGAGCGCTCGCCATTGGTGGAAGCTCTTTTGTAATTTGACTTTGGTATTTAGAGATTTTTCTTTGACATTTATTTTCTTTTGTTGGCTAGCTCCACTACTTTTACCAAAAGTTGGCGCACACTGATTAACAATTTCCATTAAGTTTCATCACACCCTGGCACATAGGTAAATATCAAAGAGATAGAATATGAATCTTGTTCACATGCCGGCTGGGGTTTTGCTGACACTCAGGTTTTCTGAAGCCTTCATTAACTTTATCCCATCCTCGAATATCATTAGATCGGATCTAAACTCAAATCTCTAGTCCTAGTTCCTCAAGTGATAACTCATCTCATCAATCATGCAGTTGTGAAAGTGACTTGTGTTGATCATATTCTTTTGAAAGTAGAGATGAAGAGTGCAATATAGCGCTCAAATCTTTCAAACTAGGGAAGTGTGGATATTTAAGTTTAAAAACCCTAATGACTAAGGCATTGTTAACTTAGACTCTCAAGATCACAGAAATTCAGTGTCCTCAAAATCCTCAAGCCTCGAGTGAATGTGAATGTGTCAAGAATACACCAACTCCTTAGTTAGTGATTTTTGGTATTTTGCAGATTTTTATGGATTTTATTTTTTGCATTTTTCAAATTCTTTGGAGAGACAATGACTGACTGGCCCAGGCTCTAATAAATAAAAGTATCTACTCTCAGCCAGTATGAGTGTAAGTACGAGTCGATAAACGGACCCGTGATCCTTAAGGACGGAGCCATATGCAATGTCCTTTAAACCACCCACTCTGCTAAGGGAGACTGAAGTTCCCTCACTGAAAGTGTCTACTAAGCCTAGTAGTCAGAGTCTAATTCAAAGAAAGGTTTTCAATTTTTCAATAGTTATTTTTTTAAAGAGTATTTACAAAAATTAATCCCTCAATTTTTAAGAAAATAATTTACAAGGTTTTATAAAACTCAGTTCACAGGTTTACCAAAACCAAGCCCGAAAATAATTTTTTAAAAAAAAGTTTAAAAAAACGAGCTATGGCTAAAGTAGATATACAGTAATATACGGTATACCCCTCTATACTTAAATTTTGCTATGTACTCATAGCACAAATGTCATGAAGCCATGGCTCAATCAAATATAGGGTGATATAGTGGAACTGAGGGGGAGGATCCCCCTATACTTAGGTTAAAAATTGACCTAAGTACAAGAGGATAATGTGAGGGATATATGGGTAGACGGGACCCCCCTATACTTAGGCTACAAATAGCCTAGGTAAGGACCTGAGTTAGGGGAGTTTGTATCCGGAGAAGTTTTCTCACTTTGATACAAGTATGGAGGGGGTTGTATTTCTTACAGATTGCTAGGGGCAGATGGGGCGGGGGTTCGTGAAATATACAAAAGAGAGAGAAAGTGAGAGAGTGAAATATACAGAGGGAAGGAAGGTGGGGGTTGTGAGTGTGTATCTGCAAGTGTGTGTGTGGTATATCATCACGTGATTTTTTTTACAACATGCAAAAATTGGAAATAAATATGCACATGCAAGTTTTTTTACAGTATGCAATGCAGGTTGACTGACAAAGGCTCCTAAAATTTCTTCACAGTTTCTTTTGTAGCCTCCTCAACGGAAGCTCCCGACTTCACGCCTCCATGAAGATCCAGCGTCCTCGATTTCCATGGGCCCTGCCACAAAAGAGAAAAGTTGGAAAAATGCAGAGGAATTTAATCAGCAGACATGATGCAGAAATGATGCAAGAAATGAGGACTTGTAAACCTTGAAAATATTCGACAAAGAAAATCAAAATTCAACAATTAAGTTGAGTTGTGTCCCCGCAACGACGCCATTTAATGAACGCCGAATTTGCCTCTTTAATAATCGATACTTGTAGTAGTATAGGAGGCAAATTCGATTCAGCAAAAACCACAATAGTTTGAATGTTGTGGAGTATCTATACTTGGCAAGTCTACCAAGGTCGAACGTAAGGACACATCTACCTAATTTATTTATCGAATTTTGATTCATGAAGCACATGTGTGAATTATTTTCAATCTCAGGTCTGCAAGATGCACTGTGCTAATTACAATGAAACACTATGATGTATGTTATTTTTAGTTGATTTTTATGCAATTGTAGAAGGATGCATGATTGAAATGCAAGAGAGCTTATACGCAGATAAAAGATTACAAATATACCCTAAAAATATGAGCAACAAAATAAAAATGGAAACCATGGTCGTTTTTATCACAACAAGAAGAACAATCATCAAATCAGAGCAAGGACAAGGAGAGCAGGGTCACCATCTATCACAAAAATTCACTTCCTTTAAAACAATGGTAGATGAGAAAATTAAACATGTTATGATGTAGAGGAAGAAATAAGGATCAAAATGACACTAAAATCATGCAATTTGGACCTACGATGCTCAAGTTATGCTAAAAACAATGCAGGGGTATAATTGTAATAAAATGCAAGAAAAATGAATGATAAATATTGTATTTAGGTCCCTGGAGGTACCTAGATGCAATTACCAAAAACCACATGGGCCCCTTGCAATTTTTCCTCATGTGTGGGGGTCTTTTTGTAATTTCCGGAAAATTTGGAGGGCTTCCCTGTAATTTACCCAGGCACGCATGTGAGGCACGTGCCTGGGGACCATTCTGCAATTGTAAATAGTTACTGGGTCTGTCCTGCAAAATACCCAAGCCCTCACGTGCGGCGCACGTGATGGGCCTAGGCTCGGGAGGCAGCTGTGGCTCGGGACACCTGGCATCATCTGGTGGCTCGGGTCGAGGTTCGGTGGGACCCGAGCATGTAGGTTTGTCTGGAGGTCTGGGCTGCCACGTGTCGTCATCATAGCCGTCTGATCCAGATGATCGAACCGCACCTGTAGTGTCACCTCCTCCGTAGCCCACCGGAGAAGGCGGGTCTCCGACGAACTAGATGCAGCTCCTCCGCCGTCCGCACGTTCGCCGGGTGGTCGGAGAAGATAGATGGGCGCCTGGCGGAGGTCCTGGAGGAGCGGCGAGGCTCCGAAGCTGATCAGAGGTGACGGTTGGTGAGACCTCGTCGGAGAAGAAGAGCCCGAAGAAGCTCCGATATGATCTCCAGCCAATGACGATGGGAGCACCTGCAACTTTTAGTATAGCCGAAGCTCAGGGTGTGTGAGTGCTTGTGAGGTGAGTGGAAGGCCGTGGAGGTGACAGGAGGCGGTGGTCGGTGGTTTCTTCTCCGGCGGAGCAGGGGAAGAGGGGAGTCGGAGCGAGGAAGGTTCTGAAGAAGGGATGGGTGGTCGGCGAGGATGCTGGTGTTCGGGTGGAGCTAGTGAGATGGTCAGATGAGGGCGACAGTGAGTGATGAAGTTGGAAAAATAAGGAGAAAATCAAAGAAAAAGAAGGGGAGGGAGGACCTCGTCGGAGAGGGGGGTCCGGTGGGTGTAGCTGCTTGGGCTGAGGCTCGGATGAGCCTCAGGGTCGTCGCCCAGCTGGATAGCAGGGCCAGCGAGCTCAGCGACCGCCAGAGGTGCCATGACACGACGGAGGGGCCGAGGGTCGACCCTAGGGCTTGGGCCATCGTCGCCTCGACGATCCGCCCCTCTGCTATCACTGGAGGGGTGGGGGAAGCTAGGCCCTTGCCCGTGGAATGGTGGACGGGGGTTGATGGTGGCGGAGAAGGTGGTTTTATAGGAGGAGGTGGACGGTGGTTACACGATGGAGAGGCATTTTAAAGTGGAGTTTTCATGGCACGGGAGTGATGGAGGTGGAAAATGGAGGTTACCCGAGAAAGACGGAGGAATGAGCTGCATGGGGTGGTCGTTAGGAGAGGGAGGAGGTGGCTGGAGTGATGGCTAAAAATGGAAGGGGACTGTGGGTTGGCGAGGTGAAACGGCTGGGGAAGGGGGGTTACGGAGGAAGAAGATAAGGTCTGAGCAGTTGGATCGTGTGATCCAACGGTCCAGATGGTGGTGCGAACGGAGAGTAGGGATCAGATCTTAAAATCTGATCCTACGGTGGACAGACATGCGCTGAAGAGCGGCCCGGATGGGTAGTTAGTATGATCGGATGGTTGGGAATGACTGGGTGACGTGGAATGATGATTTCCATATAATTAGGGAAGGTTGGGCGGCTATGATGGAGGCGCGAAGGAGTGGGTGAGATCCGAGGATGGGGAAGATCCAACGGTGGGAAAAACGAGGCGACGTGGCATGTGGAGAGGCGTTGGATGGTCTGTGATCGGGCGGTTATGGTTAGAGCGGGAGTGGGCAGCTAAGATCAGATCTCATCAGAGATCTGACGGCTTAGAATGGGACGAGCGATGAGAGGCTAGGATCTGAGCTATTTTAGGAGGATCAGACGGCTGAGAGGGAGCCAGGTGGCGAATGAGGAAGCGGGTCACGTGGGCAGCCCAGAGGGCTCCACGTGGCCCTATAAGAAAATTCAGAAAATAAATACAAAGATAAAAACAAAAGAAATAGTTAGAGGCAAAATTAGGAAAAAGTCAAAACATGAAAGTTGCTTCTCTCGATGAGATCTACACATGTTGGACAAAAAGCCAAAAGAGGTCATTTGTACAAAAAGTATTTTTAGGGGTATTTTTAAGGGGGATAAAAATACCGGTTTTTTGGTTTTGAGATGTTTTTGCATTTTTTAATCTTTTTAATGGTCAGTGAATTATAGACAATTAATCTACCTAATTTTTAGAGGTTTTTGATGATAAAATAAATACAAAGAAAATAAAGGAAATTAAAAACAATTAAGTAAGGTTAATTATACACAATATGATACAAGATAAAAATAAAGAATTAAAGGAGATTTTATTGGTTTGATTAAGCTAGGGGTTTAATAGATGGATTTTAGCATGATGAATACGAGATTCAGCAGTGCTCCCTGCGCACGTGCCCAACACGTGACCACCCTTCTCCCAGTCAACCACTCTTCTCCTTCACAACATCCAACCCCTTATCTCGCGCGCCTCCTCCACGTCCTCCGGCGTGGACCATAACCACCTCTCTCGCCTTATCCCGCTCCCATTGGCTACCAGAATCCCTCTATATAAAAAGCTCTCACCACCCATCATCCAAGACCATCCACCGTAGCCACTAGGAACGAGGGAGAGAGAGAGCTTAGGGAGGAGTCGGTGACAAGGACCCTCCCTCCGGCGATTATCCTCCGATGCGTGATCCGATCGAAGCCTCATGTGCTTCCGCCAGCATGGTTGAGGAGAGAACAGGAAGAGGGACATCGCCCACTCACGTCCAGGCACCTTTCATACCCTTCTTATTTTTCCTTTTTCTTTCCTTTGCTTTCTCTTATTTCCTTTGTTTCCTCTGTTCCCTGCATTTTCTTCCTATTTCCCCTTCGCCACGTTCACGTACACTACCTTCAGTCCCACCGCCTTCTTGTCGCCATCCTACGCGAGCCGAACGCCATCACCATCAGCCCGTGTGAGCAGCCATGCACCACTCCACGCTCCACCGCTTTGAGTTCCACCATCCGCTTGGAGCTCCTCCATAATCAGTTGTGCCCTCGCCACAGGCGCGCTGCCAACTCTGCAACCTGCCACCAACCTGCAGTCGTCCACGCTACCCTACCCACGTGTCCGCGTGTGGCCACTAGTCGTTCTGCCGTCAGCCTTGCAAGAGCCCTCGGCTCGCCTCCATTAGCCCGCGTGCCCCCATGCAGCAGCCGTGGGCCGCGCGCCATCTCGAGCTCGCTCCAGCTCAGGCCGCCTCTCCCTCGCACCAGCAAATCGCCAACCACTGCCTCTAGGGTTCGTCATCAGCTTCACGCCTCATTTTTCATCGGCTCTTACCCCCGCACGAGCAACACCTGGGGAGGGGTGAAATTTGCATCGGGTCCCCTTATCTTCCAGCATATTACATCCGCAACCCCGTCAGTTGGGTGACGTCACATGCACGTGACTAGCACGTGCGCCAGCGGAAAACTTGCATATGTGCATCCCAAATTCCTGGAAATTGCACGTACAGGCCGCCAGTTGTGCCCATGTGCGCTGCACATGTTTTAAAAGGAGAATTGCGCGTGTCCCCCCTGATCTTCTAGAGATTTACACTGAAGCCTCCGCCTGCTGAACATCACGTGAGGCGTACGCTCCACAACTGGAAAATTGCATCGAGACCCTAATGAGTCTAGGTAATTGCATCTAAGTCCGGTCAGCATGTTTATTTATCAATTTTTATTTCTATAATTGCATTTAGGCCCCAATGTTTGGACCTTAATTTGAAGCTCTATATTACATCATTTATGATTTCGAAAATAACATTTTATTCTTCGATTAATTCTCTACAATATGGCATGCATGGGATATTTTTATTATATGTGATTATTTATTAATTAATATTCTTGTGGAAAATTACGTATTTTGCCAATCTATGCGAAGAAATTCATAGTTAATTAACCATTGCTAAAAAAATTACCAAAAAATCAGGTATAGTATAATTAATTGATATTTATATTGTATCCAAAAAGAATCGCATTTCCATGCATATTTTATCTATAAAAACCATTTTGTATATTTCATTAATTAATTCTTATTAGGTATTAAATTCAACATTTTCAAGGTTTGGGTATTTTCTGAGATAGATCACCTAGTGATATATCTCAGAAAATCCTAAACCCTGAAAATAATTAGATTTAATATTTATTGTAATTAATTATTGAAAATTGCATTGGCTACATTCATTAAATCATTGTTTATTCATATTGCATTAGAAAATTCCAAAAAAATACAGTGTGTATATCTCATCATTATTCACATCTCGGCCAAGTTTCATAATTTTTTAACATTGTTTAAATGAAAAATACACTTTAGTGCTAAAATTGGCCAAAATTGCATATAAACCATTTATTGCATTAAAAAATGCCTCTTTGAAAACCTAACTTCGAGATCAACATTAAATTACATGAGGAGATAGTTGCCTCTCGGCGTTCGACCTTGGACTACCCAAGTAAAAAAAGTTGACTGATCGCTTTAATTGGATTAATAATTAAAAATGTGATTTTTGATTAATCCTAATTTACCTGCATGCAACAAATGATTTAAACGTCAATTTTGACAAATTAACCGGGGTATTTTAGGGTTCTTCACCCCTCTCCCCCTCTCCATTTTCGCTCCGCCATCATTACACCTCTCCACGAGAAAACACACTGACACACAACCGTAGGCCCCACATCTCTACGGACCTTTCAAACTCCCATGCCGACCTTCTAGGGTTGTCGTTCAACCATTCAAAATACTACCTTCATCACCTGTAACGCCCTCAACCCCCAACTACAAATACCTCCTATCCACCCACCTCCATGCAGATCCACCAATCACGGGGCTACGGCCCAACTTCCTCCGCCCTCCGGTGACAACAGAGGGTCGTTTTCAAGACGATCACGAACCTAGATTCTAGGTGCGATCCATGGAGAATCGCCATGTATGCTCCTCCTCTCCGGCAGGTGCACGAGCTCAGAGGCTCGGCTGACCTCGGCATGCGACGACCCTAAGCTTCAAGCGAAGTTCAACACAAGCCCACCTCCTCCGTCCAATTTCTACTCTGATTAGGTAATAATCTCCACCTCGTTTTCTTCTGATTTCTTGTATTTCTCCCCAAGCATATCCCCCCCTCTCCGATCACTTCTCATTATATCACCTTCGCCACGCAACCAGATATTCACGCCACCATCCCCTTCTCCAGAACCTCCACTGCTTTCGTTCCCCGGCTTCTTCTCCTCATTGGAGAAGAACCCCACATGAGCCTCACCTCCTCCCATCCACGGCCCTCCATTCACCTCACCATCTCACGCATGCACTTCATGCCACCACATTGACTATATCTAACTTCTGGAGGTCTAAAGTTCCTCAATGGCCAGACGTTCCAAGGTGGCTCCGTTCTTGGACCTCGTCTTCGACGTAGCTCCATCAACAGCAGCTTCTGACCCTCCTCGCATCTCCTTCGTTGTTTGATCTTCATCGCCAAAGATTCTGGGATTCTCATCGACCATCAGGGAAGCCAAAGAGGCATGGAGGAACGTATAGGGATCGCCGGAGCCGCACCAAGTCCGCAGTAGGAGGCGACGGAGCTGAGGAGCGCGGAGAGCAGGTACTGTCTGATCATTTGGATTGGACAGTCTAGATGATGCCCGAGCCTCCATGCCTGCCCAGCAGGCTCGTGCTATCCAAGCCACTGGTCGAAGCCATCAGCAGCTGCCACGTGTCGCCCGAGCCCGGACTGCCACCTGAACCAAGCTCGCCCCGCGTACATGCATGTCACGTGTGGGCTGGGAAAATTGCACTGAAGCCCTCCGAGTTCTCAAGATTTGTAGATAGGCCAGGTACACATGCAAGACGTGCGCTCCTGACAAAATTCATGGAGGCCCTACCGGTTGTGACAAATTAGAGATGTGCCCCTGCGCTAAGAGAAAATTGCATTTGGGCCCAGTCAGCTTTTGCAAATTACAAATAGGTCCCTCTAGGAACCTATTTATGATTATTTATCTTTAATTTTCATGCATTTTCACTACATTTATGCCCTGCATTGTTTTTAGCATATCTCGAGCAATTTAAATCCATATCGCATGATTTCAGCCTCATTTTGAAGCTTGATTCATTCTTTTTTTGATGGCATAGGTAATTTCATGTTTTTAACACTGAATTAAAAAGGTTATATTTTATGTGCCCAGTGTCTCTTACTTCTTATTTTAAATGTTGTTAAACAACCTTGTTGCTCATTTTGGCTGTGAAAATTGATCCTTATTCTATTGCTCAATAACTTACTATTTTTAGGGCACGTTTTTACATCTTCTATTGCATATTTATCTGTTGTGTTTCATCTTACATTGCATACATGGCATCTTACTTTTATTTGCATTTAAAAATCAAATAAAAATACATGCATCGTGGCTTGTGATTCGATATGCATTATTATGTCATTTCTATTGCATATTGTTTACGCATTACATCTGCATGAAGACCTAGGTCTAAAATATCACTCATTAATTAAACAATAATTTTCGATAAATAGACGAAGAGGCTCGCTTGTGTTCGACCTTGGTAGACTTGTCAAGTGAAAATTGTTCCACAACATTCAAATATTGTGGTTTTTGATCGACCGAATTTCGTCTCCTATACTACAATTATCGACAATTAAAGATATGATTTTCGCATTCATCAAATGACGCCATTGCCGGGGATACGACTCATCTTTATTTGTTTGATGAATTTTATTGTGTTATTTTTATGTGAAATTTTTCAAAAATTTAGGTCTTCTCATCGTATTGTTTCTGCATCATTTGTTTATTATTTTTCTTGATATTTTTTCTAACTATTTCTTTTATGCCAAGGCCCATGGAGACTGAGGGCAGTTGATCTACATAGAGACGTGGAGTTGGGAGCTCCCGCTACGAAGAACCGCAAAAGAAAATCAAGAAGGATTCAAGGAAGATTCGTCAACATTTTATTCATGCATTTAGTTGTAAAAAAATATAAATAAATATTGTATGTGCATTTATAGCAGTCCTCATTTGAGGGCCCGCGTGTATCAAAAAAGAAAATAAAGTAGATCACTCGATGATCTACCCCCCCTCCACACATCCATTCATGTCAATTCACCCCCTTCTCTCTAACCTTAAACAAACCACGGATCCCCCAGCCCAAATTTCGCATCCAATATTTAGGCTATTTTCATCCTGATATAGGGGGAACCTGACCCTTCCATCCTCCCTCTACCCGTCTTCTTATAATTAGGTCATTTTTTACCTAAGTATAGAGGGACCTCCGAGTTAGTTCTGATATATCACCATGTATTTAACTAGATCTATGGCTTCATATCACTTGTGCTATGAGGACATAACAAACATTAAGTATATGGGGGTATAGCGTATATTACTTCATATATATACTTTAGCCATGACTCGTATGCTAAAAATTTTGAAAACTTTTTGGGCTAGGGTATAGGTATGCTTGTGAACTAATTTTTGAAAAAAATTGTAAAAATATTTTTGAAAATTTGAGAGATTAACTTTTTGTAAATAAAATATTAACTTTATTCAAAAATTCCATAAAAATATGAAAAGTTGAAAATTCTCCTTGGTAGAGACTCTGACTACTTGGCTTAAAAATGAGTAGCTACTCTTCAGTGAGGGAACTACGGTCTCCCTTAGCATAGTGGGTGGTTTAGAGGACATTTGTCTATGGCTCCGTCCTCAAGTAACACGGGTAGCCGTCTAACGGTCCATACTTACTTATACTCATACTAGTTGAAAGTAGATGCAACTATTCATATGAGCTTGGGCCAGTCATTATCTCTTTTAAGAATTAAAAAAATGAATGATGAAATGAAAAATATTAAATTTCATAAAAAATGCAAAAAAAATCACAAAACTCTGGAGTTGGTTGTTCTTGACACATTCACTATCACCCAAGGCTTGAGGATCTAAAGACACTTGATTTCTGAGATCTCGAGAGATTGAGTTAGCCAGCTTAGTCATTAGGGTTTTGAACTTAATAATCCACACTTCTCTGGTTTGAAATATTTGAGTGTAGGGTTGTACTCTTCATCTCTACCTTCTAAAGAATATGATTAGCACATCACTTTCACAACTGCATGATTAATGAGAAGAGTTGAATTATCACTTGAGGAACTGAGAATGGTGATTTGAGTCTAAACCCGATCTAATGATGTTTGAGGATGGGATAAAGTCAATGAAGGCTTCAAGGCACCCGAGTGTCAGCAAAACCCTAGCCGGTATGTGAACAAGTTCGCATGCTATCGTTTGATATTTACCTATGTGCCAGGGTGTGATGAAACCTAAATAATTATTGATCAGTGTGCACCAACTTTTGGTAAAAGCATTGGAGATAGCCAGACAATGAAATTAAATCCGAGAGAAGTTTTTTCAAAGAAAAGCTCAAATCATTACAACTACAAATTCTATGAGCTTTTCCACCACAGGCGAGCGCTCCCAACCATCTCAAAGTATCTAGTTGGATCAAATGCTATTAGGACCAAGGAGCCGGGCTAGCCCCCAAAAAGGGCTCTGCATCATATAGTAATACAAGTCTGGGTGTCGAAGGTATATTAAATACTCAAAAAGAGACACGCATCGTTGTACTCCCAGGAAAACAAGTGCATACGACTATGAATTCTCTTGACGAGCACATTGATCAACAAACAAAATATACATTCATTGAGTAATAAGGCACTCAAGAGGGTCATTATTCCAATGTGAGGGAGATAAGAATTTACACAATCATATGCCGTCCATCATTTGGCCATCCATCTACACTTTCAAGTCTGACAGACTAAGGAGACAGTTGATTGAAGCAAAAATCGACTTATTCCCTAGTGTCGAGGATTAGGTCTAGAGGAGAGTCTCATGGACTGGAACCTTGGGTGACATCTAGACTCGACTCTCATGATTGCAATACACTAAAAGTCATATCCTTGTATTTTATGTACAAACAGAGAGTATGGTAATTGGAGAAGTTGAATTAAGCCTTGAAAAAACTACTTTTACTGTCATGAATTGATCCAGCTCCTTAATTCTCTAGATGCTCGAGGACAAGCATAGTTTAAGTACGGGGGTATGATGAATCCTTCCTAGATCATCATTATTCAATCTTTTTTTCCTCGAAAAATAATAACCTCATGAGACATATCCATTAATTCTGCATCTTTGGCAAATAGTTCATACACCTATAAATAACACTATCCTTAATTTATTGTATTTAATACTAACACTTTTCCTTATTTTCTTTATTATTAAAAAACCCTAAAAATTAGGTTAATTATTATATATATATGTATTTTGGTTTCAAAAAGAACTTTAAAAGACAAAAAATATAAAAACCACAAAATTAGGTGTTTTTAAGTCATTAAAAGTACTTGCAAAAATTCTTCATTTTTTAAATGACCTCTTTTGGATTTTTATCTAGCATGAAACTTGCAGATCTCGTCGAGATCTACAACTTCCATGTTTTAACTTTTTTCTAATTCAGCTTCTAATTATTTCTTTTTGAATTTTCTTTATTTTCTTAATTTTTGAATTTTCTGGAGCGGACGCGTGGCGCTCTCTAGAGCTGCCACGCGGCCGCCTCTCTTTGTGCCACCCACCACCTTCCTCCGCCCTTGGGATTCCCCTTCCCCGCCTCAAACATGATCGTCCACTCCTGCTAACTCCTCAACCGTCTGATCTACTCCATCTGATCAGATCTCTACCTTCCAATTTTGCCTTCATCTCAAACGTTAGATGAGCTCGCAACTAACGGCCCCGCTCCTCCCACGATGCCTATCCTCTCGCGCCCCTTGGATGTATTTCATGAATCCCCACTGTCCATCTCCTACTCTCCCACAACTGCTCAATCATCTTCATGTGTCGTCACCACCGTTCCTCAACGTTGCCCCAACAACCCTCCGATCTGATCCGATCCCTGATCAGATCTCGATCATTCGCATCTGTTCAGATCTGGACCACCCGCAAATGGCCTCATCTGGATTGTTGGATAACAATATCTAACGGTCTTAGCTGTGTCTTCAACCTCGTGTGACCCCCCTTCCAGCCCGTTACACCTCGTCAACCCCCTCCTTTCCATTTTAGCTCGGCCATCACTGCACCTTTCCACGAGAAAATACACGGACACGTAGCCCTAGGTTCCCACATCTCCGCGGACCTTTCAAACTCCCACGCTGACCTTCTAAGGTTGTTGTGGAGCATACATGGTGATTCGCCTTCATTACTCATAATGCCCCCAACCCCCAACTACAAATATCTCCTATCCACCCACCTCCATCTGGATCCACCAATCATGAGGTTGCGATCCAGCTTCCTATGCCCTTCGATAACAGCGGAGGGTGTTGTTGAGGTGATCACGGTCCAAGATCCCAGGTGTGATCCATGGCGAATCACCATGTATGCTACACCTCTCCAGCAGATGCACGAGCTCCGAGGCCCGGCTGACCTCGACGTGCGACGACCCTGAGCTTCAAGCGAAGCTCAGCACAAGCCCACCTCCTCCACCCAATTTCTACTTTGACCAGGTAATATTCTCCACCTCATTTTCATCTGATTTCTTGTATTTCTCCCCGGGCATATACTTCCCTCTACGATCACTTTTCATTCTCACCTTCGCCACACAACCCATATCTTCGCGTCGCCTTCCCCTTCTCCAGAACCTCCACTGCTTTTTGTTCCCTTACTTCTTCTCCTCGCTGGAGAAGAACCCCACCGGGGCCTCGCCTCCTCCCATCCACGATCCTCCGTTAACCTCACTATCCCACGCACGCACTTCACGCCACCGCCTCGTCTATATCTAACTTTTACATGTCCAAAGTTCCTCAATGGACGAACATTCCATGGTAGTTCCATTCTTGGACCTCGTATCCAGCGTAGCTCCATCGACGACAGCTTCTGACCCTCCCGCATCTCCTCCGTTGTCCGAGCTTCGTCGCTAAACCTTCCAGAATTCTCATTGACTATCGGGGAAGCCAATGGAACACAGAGGAGCATCATAGGGCTCGCTGGATCCCCACCAAGTCCACCGCAGGAGGCAGCAGAGTTGAGGAGCGTTAGGAGCAGGTACCATCCGATCATCTGGATCGGACGATCTAGATGATGCCCGAGCCTCCATGCCTACCATGCAGGCTTGCGCTATCCAAGCCACTGGTCGAAGCCATCAACTGTTGCCACATGTTGCCCGAACCTGGGCCGCCATCCGAACCAAGCCCGCGCACGCGCATGGCGCGTGCGGGCTGGGAAATTACATTGAAGCCCTCCAAGTTCTCTAGATTTGTAGATAGGTCTGAGCGCACATGCAACACGTGAGCTCTTGAACAAATTACAGGAAGGCCCTCCTGGTTGTGACAGATTACAGATGTGCCCCCACGCATAAGAGAAAATTGCATTTGGGTCCAGCCATTTTTATAAATTGCAAATAGGTCCCTCTAGAGAGCTATTTGTGATTAGTTATCTTTATTTTCATCATTTTCACTACATTTATGCCCATGTATTAATTTTAGCATATCTTGAGCAGTTTAAATCCAAATCGCATGATTTAAGTCTCGTTTTGAAGCTTAATTCATTCTCTTTCTAATGGCATATGTAATCTCATGTGTTTATCACTGAATTAAAAAGGTTGTATTTTTATGTGCTCTGTATCTCTTACTTCTTATTTTAAATACTGTTAAACAACATTGTTGCTCGATTTGACTATGCATTTGATCCTTATTTTATTGCTCAACAATTTGCTATTTTTGGGCACATTTGTACATCTTCTCTTGCATATTTATCTATTAAAGTTCATCTCACAATGCACGCATGGCATCTCACTTTTAATTGCATTTAAAAATCAAAAAATACATGCATCACGGCTTGTGATTCTATCTGCATTATTGCATCATTTCTACATCATGTTGTTTGTGCGTCGCCTATGCTTGAAGACATAGGTTTAAAAAAAGACCACTCGTTAATTAAGTAATAATTTTCGATAAATAGACGAAGAGGCTCGTGTCTCTGTGTTCGACCTTGGTAGACTTGCCAAGTAAAATTTGCTCAACAACATTCAAAGATTGTGTATTTTTTATCGACCGAATTTCACCTCCTATGCTACAATTATCGACAATTAAAGAGGTGATTTTCATGTTCATCACTCGACACAGGCTACTTCATCCACCCGAGTTCCTCCTCCGATTAGGTATCTTCCCTATCCTTGTTTTTATTTATTTTTCATTGAATTAATCCCGCTCACCCACGCACCCTCTCCTATCACTGATCATCTCCGAAGTTCCGTCGCATATTGATATTTTTTCTTGGATTATTCCCCTGACATCTGCAGGTGGTTACTCCCTTCAATGGTCAGATCTCTGTGCATGCCTCCATTCTAGAAGTTTCTTCCCCACGAGCCTTCATCGACAGGAGCCGTCAGCCACCGCCTGGTTCTCTCTGAGGAGTCGATAACTTCACTCGAGTCTTGTGGGAGCGTGACAACCTTCTACAAGGCGAGACAAGGACGGATGCATTCGTAGGAGACCACTGGAGCTCCACTGCTACTCCACCACTCGCGGCGGAAGACGATGCCCGCTGACGTACATGCACCGTTAGATCACAATGATCTGATGGTGCGTGTTAACCCAGAGTCGCACGTCGAACGATAAGTCTCGGTGGGATCGAGACTGTGTACAACGCAGGGAGGCACACCATGTGTATTCCATACCTGCAGCCGACCAAACCACCCTCCTATCCTGCCATGTGCGTGTGCAGTGCATGTGCAAGGCTGGGCGAGACTGGACAAACTACATCTCCGCCCCGGAAAGATTCTGGAAATGTAAACAGGTCCCTGCCCGAGCATGCATGCCTTACGTGCATGCTTGGGTAATCTGTAGACACCCCGTCGCCTTTCATAAATTGTAGAAATACCCCTGTGGATGACCTTTGTGCAAAATTCAAGCAAATTACCTTCATGTTTTACTTCATTTATGTCCTTGCACTCTTTATTCAATATCTTCAGCTTTGAAGTCATTTTTCATTGATTTCAATTTCACCGGGTTCCTACTTTGAGGCTCTTTCCATTAGTATATTTTTATTCAGTGATTTGATACTTAATTTAAGATGCTGACTTTGTATACTTTATGTGTCAAATGCACTTCATCGAAATGTCATTATTATAGCTATGTTATATCTTTATGATCAAATACCATTGACATTGATGCTCTTTATTTATGCTCAATGATTAAATTATTTTAGGGCATTTTCCCATGCTTGTCATCTCACTCGCTTGCATATTAATATTGCATTGTAGGTCATCTCATATCAATTTAATTGTTTAAACATAACAAAATGCATGTTGCTCATTCATGCATCACATTTCTTGGCATTTTACATAACATTTATTCTAGATAAAAATATAAAAAATGCATGCTCATCCTATATGCATCGTTTCCTTGCATCACCATTTGCATTTTATCTACATATTCTTTGCATATTGTTTGTGCATTTTGTTGTGTGCATTGTATTTTGCATTGTAAGACCTATATCAATGAATTTGTTCACTCAATTTTAATATTTAATTTCTGATAAATAGATGAGGAGGTTCGTGTCCCTGTATTCGACCTTGGTAGACTTGCCAAGTAAAATAATTATCCTCTTATTCAAAGGGATAGTATTCTGTATGCAATTCGAGACAGTCTCCTATACTACGATGATAAAAACGATAAATTAAGCAGGCTATTATCGCATTCAACAACCTGCTACTAATCCTATGGATCCTATGATGATGTTATATGATGATGATACACACGAGGTTGACGAGATGAAATGTGGAGAGTTGGTGAGATAGCTTCCCTATGTTATTATCACTAGACATGCTACCTCCTTTGCAGTGAGTTGGGTGAGTTAGTTTATGGAGCATCCCCTAGAGGTACACATGGATGTTATATCTATAATATCGAGGTACCTAAAGTCTTCTCTATGCACATGACTATTATTCAGGAAAGGAGAAACTCTTTCTGGTTTTGCATGTGCTGATGCGGACTATGCATGGTGTCCTGAGGACTGGAAGTCTACCTTAGGCTTCACTGTATTTGTTGGCAGTTCTCTCGTGTCATGGAAAAGTAAGAAACAATCGATTGTTGCTAGTTTAAGTGTCGAATCTGGATATAGAGCAATGACGCAAGCAGGTACTAAGATGATGTGGGTCCGAGCAATGCTAGCAGATGTGCATGTAGATGCACCTCTTCCTATGCAATTATAGTGTGACAACCAAGCTGCCCTATTTATAGCAAACAACCATGCATTTCGTGAAAGGATAAAACATATTGAAGTGGATTGTCATTATACGAGAGACATGATTCAGAAGGGATTGATTTCTATCTCTCATGTCAGTACATGAGATCAACTGTTGATATCTTCACCAAGGCTTTGTTCAGAGTACCGTTTAAGAAGTGTTCTTACAAGCTAAGCATGATTGACATTTATGCTCCATCTTGAGGGGGGGTGTAGAGAACTTTTTCATGTTCTTTTTCTTATTGTTCTTTATTCAAGCTCGTCTTGTGCAATTTACCCATTGGTATTCCCTTCTCTACACAATATAACCTAGGGTTCCCAGAAAATACAACTTCTTCCATTATTTTTCTACAACAACAGAAAATAGTTAAATATTAATATAAATTGTAAGATAAATAGTAGATAAAAATCATAAAACATATGAAGCAAGGTAGGAATATGAACATATGACTTATTATGCTCTTATCCGACTTGGTGAGTGAGTTGCCTCCTTGTGTTCGATATATGGTACACTTTTCTGATTAATTATATATATTAATGTAAATTGTAAGGTAAATAGTACATAAAAAACCAAAAAAACACATGAAGCAAGGTAGGAATATGAACATATGACTTATTATACTCTTATCCGACTTGGTGAGTGAGTTGCCTCCTTGTGTTCGATATAGGGTACACTTTTCTGGTTAATTATAGATGTCTTGGATAAAATTGTTTATTTTTGATCTTGATTGAATATCACAACTCGATGCTTTTAGGGTGATGTTCAGGACTGTTGTCGTCACATTACGTAGCAAAAGGTATATAAAATTATCAATAAATGGAGTAAACTGATGCATGCGTTTACATGGATAATAAGTCTAATGATATGCAGCTGTTCTATACATAATAACAGCTCAAACCCCAAGTTCCACATATGAAAATTGTAATCCTTCTGAAGTTAGCATTGATTTGTATACGAGTGAATATGTGATATTTAAAATGTGACTGGAATATTATAATAGTATGTATGAATGAGAAAATCAACTTTTATTTATAGCATACGACAAATAAGGTCTGGATTTTTCTTTGAATAAACACGCTATCATTTTAAAAAAGATTTTCCATGTATTTAGGTTATTTATATTTACATAGTGGATATGGTTTCATGTTATTTGGAGTTAGCGTGAGTATTGTTAAGAATCAGTGAAGTTCATTGCGTATTTTTACATAGACCATGTGACCCGGATTTCCTTATTCACAAAGTGAAAAAGAGTGCTGTAACGTCCCGAGCTTAGGTCCCCGATCCATTATCGAGAAAAACATGCCCTTACAACTTGTTGGGTACGGGCCCCAAATGGACATGTTGGCAACCACCCAAAATGCTTAAGCTGAAGTTGTCAAGTAGTAATCCCCATCACTTATAAAACCACCCACACTTCGTGAGTTTTAGGTATGGCACTATGTTTGGGGTTAGGGTGTTACAACCTCCCCCACTTATATTTGCAATGTCCTCATTGCGACATGGCCCATCACTTATTCTCAGTGATAGTGACGGTTGCACGCTCCGGGTAGCCATTTCCTCTAACCTCTTTGTAGGGGTGGCTCCATCACTCGGGTAGCCCTTTCCACTATCGGAGAGAATTTGGCTCTGATACCATTTGTAATGTCCCGGGCTTAGGTATCCGGTCCGTTATCGAGGAAAATTAGCCCTGACAACTTGTTGGTTACATGCCCAAATGGACCCGTTGGCAACCACCCAAAATACTTAAGCCCAAGTTGTCAAGTAGTAATCCCCATCACTTATAAAACTACCCACACTTCGTGAGTTTTAGGTATGACACTATGTTTGGGGTTGGGGTGTTACAAGTGCTCCATGTGGAGAAGCATTAAGCCCAACAAAAAATCTCTTATCCAACTATGATTGTAATTATTTTTTTTGACTCTTCGAAATCGACAGGTTTCGTTAATTTGTATGGTGTCCTTAATATTATTGCCATGCTCGGAAAAAAATCCAAGGAGAATTTAAACTCTCTGCGAGGAGGTAATCCCAAAGGATTGTCTAAAATGGTATTTTTTTAATCTCTCATACTACGTTCGTATCTTTAAGAAATGTTCGAAGTGATTCTGCTAATTACACTATATAGATATGTCGTGCAATACCTATATAGCATTTTACATGCATCTTATATGGATACTGTTTTTATACTTATCGTCAACTCTTGGACTTTGTCGCATACTCTTCGATTGTATCATTTTCAACATTGAAGGTCCAAGGTTTATGGTCTCTTAACATCATTAACATTCTCAAGAATGTCCAATCAATTGAGAGTTCAATACGATCACATCACTTAAGGTTATACATCTAATAAAACTTGTTTTCATTGTATTTAGACCATCACTCCTCTGATCTATCCTTTAGGTAGAATGTTCGGAAGACTATATTCTTCTCCTTACGACAGTCCGTCTCTTCAAAAGACCTTGTTCACTTGTATCCATTTATCCATCACTTATATATGAGACTTAATATTCTCCATCTCTTATATCCAATACATATGATTATCCATTGCATGTTCACCCTTTAAGATAAACGGGTTGTTGTGAATAAAGGCCTTCGGTATAATCCCACCAAAGATACATGCGTGATACCGTCATTATCAAGTCATTATAGCCATCAACTCTAGTAATTATCGGTGTATGTCCTTAGCAATATCATTATTTGATGATGACTCGCGATCTATAATCACATTGATTCCACAATGATGTGTCATATGATTTAGAAAATTAAAGAGGCAACCAGTTGCATGTAGTACCCATGTGTTACTTTGTTCATCCAAGTCTTAAGTCATAATCAGTTGCGGATATCGTATGTCAAGAGGAACTTCGGTTCTAATGCCATTTATAACGGAATGGACCGCGCATGTCGCCGGAAGCATGCAACATTAAATAACACGATCGTACCACTACCAAATCATGCACGTAATCAACGGGAAAATTAAATCATTATCACAAATATCCATAAAATTCATTTAAATCGAGGGTTCCATCATTACATCGCCAACAAGGATAAGGTTTCAAAAGATAAATAACTAGTATGATGACATTTCCTTGATTCTAGCGGTAATACGGATGTCCTTCATATTCGTGCTATAAATGTTACCACATCAAATGTCTTGACAAAATCGACTCACGATCCTATATGCATAATCAACCTTGTAATGCACTGAAAATGAATAAATAATATTTTCTATGAGCATAATGCTCAATATATATCGGGATTAATGCTTGAGAATTCTAATGATCTTTTAACCCCTTGTATTAAAACTGCATTTCCATGGAAAAATATCAATATGTACGTAATTATTCTCATGCGTGCTTAAATCTATTCTCGAACATATATATTCTTGCTTCTTTTATAAACATGGGTATACATATGTAATATGCATAAGAATATATAACATGTGTCCTTTCATCTCGTGAGGCATATCTCGTAAGATTCATGACATGTAAAAGTTTCTTTTAACACATAAATCACTTTGCATGTTACCCCTTTGAGATGACTTTGCATGACTTGTGATGGTTTATCTTTATTGAATAATTTATTAAACAACATGCAATGGTTTATTCTTTTTATTGGATTATTTTCTTTCCTAACATGTAATGATTTACCTTTATAAGTTGTTTCTTGCATAACATGTAATGCTTTACATTTATAAACCACCTCCTTGCATACTTGTAATGGTTTACATTTATAAATTATCTCCTTGCATAACTTGTATTGTTACATTTTCAACCGCTGGCACCTACGGTCCATGGACTGACATGACATGACACGACAATATATGCTACATCTACGACTGTAAAGGACTTAACCTTGACCTATGTGGTTCCTCGATAACGATAAGCCCCGTGTTGACATTGCTCCTGGGCTAACATGACCCCTTGACAATCGTCCATACGACTCTGTATGGATCCACACCTTCAATCTCGTTAGTTTTTCAATGGAAGTGTTAAATTACTTTATCATCGTTCATCATTGCCATAGTAATTGATTAACTAATCCACCCACCTATATTATCATCATTTTTCATTATTTCAATACGAAAATGCTTATCGGATTGTAATTAACATATAATGATAAGAAACAACACATGCATGCACACACACATGGAAAATTTCAGATAAGGCAATCCTTTACTGGATGCATGGAAAGCCAACCGTTTCATCCATTTGTAATCAATTTGATGGTTACGATTAATGACTCTTATCTATATTTTTAAATGTTGAAAAATCTATTATGATCATTTTGATATATTCTATATTTAGAATGCAACAAATATCTCCTAAATAATCTCCCCAACAATCTCATCTCTCTCTCTCTCTCTCTCTCTCTCGATGGCGACACGCGGGTTGGAGGTTGTTGCACGTCGGTGATGGCGTACAACTGCGATCGAGGGAGAACATTGGATGGTGGATGTGGCATGCTGCTCTGTGGTGGCCAGTGACGATGTGTTGCTCTGTGGATGTACAACAGCTTCTTCCAGTGGCGGTGTTGTGTTTCTTTGACCTTCATATCACGAGGAAAGAAGATGGGTTCTCCAAGGTTCTTTTCTTGCAAGTAATGGAGGTGGCGTTGCATGGAGGTGATGGATGCGCACGGATGCAGTGAATCGTGGAGGAGAAGGGTGAAGGAGAGTGCAAACGGAGGAAGGGTGTGGGCGGAGGAGGTGGATTGTGGAGGAGAATGGCGGAGGAGGTGCAGGTGGAGGAGGGATGCGGGCGGAGGAGGTGCAGGTGGAGGAGGGATGCGGGCGAAGGAGGGAACTATCAGTTTTTACAAATTGAGATCGTTTTTTACTATCTCATATATATATTTACAATATCAGACCTTTTTTTACACATTTTGCTAGTAAGGATACCGTCCCCCCTAAATCCCATAATGCTTTGGCGAGTTCTTTTTTTAGCAAAATCGTAAAAGATATGGAAGCTGAGTTTGACATGACTGCTAGGCAAAAAGCATTTTTCCATTGTTTACAAGCTGAACATGCCCAAGATTTTCTACTTGCCATTCCTATTGAGGGGCTTGAAATGCATATGTCACCCATCGAATATCATAGTATTCTCAAGTACCGCCTCATGATTCCTCTTTTCCCACCAGATGAGGCTTGTCCAGTATGCCACAAATCATGCTTGGATGCTTTTGGGGAGCATGCCGTTCATTGTCGCGAGCTTCCAGGTTTTAAATACAGACATGATCTTGTCAGAGATGTTCTATTTGATATACTCAGACATGCAGGGGTTGCTTCAAAAAAAGAAGCACCGGTGAATTTCTTAACTGATCCACAAGAGGGGAGATCGACACTTAGCCCGGCAGATGTTTTGATATTTGGATGGGTTGGAGGAAAGCATGCTTGTGTTGATTTGACTGGAGTTTCTCCATTGGTGGGTCCGATAAAGAGTGATTTTGTTGCGGGATGCGCTGCACAAAAAGTTGCCTTAGCTAAAGTGGCTGAGCATGAGAAGGCCTGCATTGACAATCAACATATATTCATCCCCTTTGGTTTTGATACATTTGGGTTCTTGGCAAGTGAAGCAGTGGAGCTCCTTAAGAGGATTCAAAAAATCATGCATAGCAATGTTATGGTTCCTAAGTATATGAATGTTGTATTTCGAAGAATTGGATTTGCCATTCAAAAGGGATTGGAGGCGCAGCTTGTTTCCCGTCTCCCATCAATTTCTATGTAACTGTCTAGATTTTATCAAATTTGTATTTAACATTTCTTTTGCCGATTTCTAACAATCTCAAATCTTTTTTTCGCAATCTCAGATCTTCATTACCATCTCAAATCATTTTTTACAAATCTTAAGTCTTTTTTTATAATTCCAGTTTTTTTACATTTATTGTTTCTTTTACCTGTTTCTAACAATCTACTTTTTGTTACAGGAAACAATATAAACTCTACAATCAATTATGAAATTTTGTAAATGTAGCGTGAGTATTACAAACCTCACATTTTTCACATTTTCCTCTTTCTGCTTAATAACTGATGAATTACTAACTATCTATTTTTTTTGCATATCTTCATATGAATATTACAGAACAAGCACAAACTTTTACAAAGGCAATCCTAAATTACAATTACAACAATAAAAGTATTACTAAATTTAACTTTATTTTACAACGCATGCAACAATTTTACAATGTCAATGCGTATTTTACAAAAAGTTCTTTCATTCCGCATAGCGCGAAAATCTACCATGTTGGCGAAATCTCACCGCATAAATATCAACAACAAAATGTCAACTCAAACTAGCTAAAACGATAAAATAAAAGAATTAAATATAATTTAAATTTAAAATAAAATTCAACTTCAAAATGAAAAACATTGACTAAAATACTTTTTTGGATAAAGAACTGTTAGATTGAGATCTAACAGATAAGATGACTGGCTTTTCATACATATACAAGAAAGGCCTACCACATTGGAAGGGCTTGTGCTCATAGATTTAGACGTGACTGACCGACACTCTTATACTGTGTATTGAACATGTTAACTAGTTGGGAACATCTGTAGCAAAAAAAATAATAAGCTATACATATAAATATTACCTTGACCTTGTTTTAGCAACTAATCCCGCCTAATGAACAAATTGAATACTAAGCAATGTATTATTTTATTTATTATTTCATTTAGGGATATGACTACTAAATACCCGTGTGACACCACAATGGTGCATGAGTTAATTATTCTGTACGACAAATATGCTCATGATCTCGAAGAATTAACATGTTACAATCACCCATGAAAGATCTCATGACTTGTGGATCTCAAAGTGTAGAAATGCTCCACAAGTGGAAGTAACACGAATTATTTCTCTCTTTTTTTTTTCAGAAATATTAAAACCATGTAGATTACCTAAAAAACGTCTTCGTGTACCGCAACTTTGGATTATGTTCGATTTTAATCATTACATGGACTTTAACTCAAGAAAAGAAAAACATGATTTATTATTCACAAACCTACTAAATACGAGTCAATCTATGTTCATATGCAATGAAACAATACTATAAATCGTGGGTAGACATGATATAGGGCCCCATCATTTTTTTTAAAACCAGGACACATAGCCTTCTTTCCTTTATATTTGGCTATTTTTCCTTCATATACAATAAAATTATAATCACTGCAACGTGGACAATATTACAACTTAATTATATATATATATATATATATATATATATATAGGGGTTGGGGAGCATGCACCCAGGTGCATGTAATTTTACATGCACCGGGGTCTATATCTTGCATATTTTTTTTGTTTTTTGAAAAACGTCACCATGTATATTCATCTATATATCCCTCCTATATGCCATTCGGATTTCGTTAGAAACAGAGACTCCTATGCCCTCCATCTAGAATGGGCCAATTACAGCAATTCTAAGACCGTTAAAATTACCCATTCTAGATGGAGGGTATAGGAGTCTCTGTTTCTGACGAAATTTGAATGACATATAGGAGGGATATATAGATGAATATACAGGGTGACGTTTTCCAAAAAACTAAAACAATGTGCAAGATATAGACCCCGGTGCATGTAAAATTACATGCACCTGGGTGCATGCTCCCCAACCCCATATATATATATATATATATATATATATATATATATATATATATATATATATATATATATATATGAGGATGGGGAGCTTGCACCAATGTGCATGTAATTTTACATGCACCGGAGCTTATATCTTCCACATTTTTTTATTTTTTTGAAAAATACCACCATGTAAATTCATCTATACATCCCTCCAATATGCCATTCGAATTTCGTTAGAAACAGAGACTCCTATGACCTCCATCTAGAACGGGTAATTTTAACGGTCTTAGAATTGCTGTAATCGACCCGTTCTAGATGGATGGCATAAGAGTCTCTGTTTCTGACGAAATTCAAATGACATATTAAAGGGATATATAGATGAATATAGATGGTGGTGTTTTTCAAAAAAGTAAAAAAATGTGGAAGATATAAGCTCCGGTGCATGTAAAATTACATGCACCATGGTGCAAGCTCCCCATCTTCTATATATATCAACATTTGGTGAATCTTAATATCCAACGGCATAGATCTTTGGTGGTGGAGTATGAATAACACCATGACAATCATCAACACAATTTTGTGAATGTCACATTGTGATGTAGCATCCCCAAAGGTTTGATGCATAGAAATAGGTGTTTAATCTCCAATCAAGTCATTACGTATGTATATTATCTTATCTAATGAAAACGATATATACATATATTTATCCTAAATTGAATTAGTGTGTACACATGTCGACATAAAGAGCCAACACATACATTTAAAGATCATAGTTCGATTGTGATCATTGTTTATATGAAATCCTAGATCGAGACATACCTCAAGCATGAATCCAGCCCATCCAATGGATTTTCTAGGGTTCGTTTGGTTGCTGGTTTGGGCTGGGTTGGGTTGGGGTAACCCTGTAAATAGTAAACTGTGAGGAGGATTCAGAGGGTTGGAAGGAGGGGTACATCGGTGTACCCCAACTCAACCCAGCCCAACCCTACAACCAAACCAAGCTTAAATATTCAAATAATGGTGAGATAGAAATGTTGTTTGGATTTCTTTTTCCAAAAAAATCTCCAGTCGTTACATGACTTGTCGTTACATGACTTGTCGAGGATGTCGATGAATATGCGATTAGTTAATTTAGTTTCAGGAATTTTGATTTAAATCCTTATTAAAATACCAAACAAAATATCCATAAAAATAAAGAAAATTATAAAAATACAAATTGCCACGATAACTGATCTAATTACGTATATTTATTTATGTAATAAGTACAAGAAATAATTCGGAATAAAAATCGTCAAAATAAAAGAGCTGAATTATATATATATATATATGTCTGTAGAGGGCCGATCCTATGAGATGAAATTTTTGTGAGATGGTGAGATGGGAGATTTTGGATAATCTCCCATTTCACCATCTCACCAAATCTCATCTCATAAGATCACTCCTCTATGTCTGTAAGTCCCGAACTTCATACATTTTAAACATATTCATGTTAACTCACACCTATCACCGAGCTAAAATTATTTAAAAAATGTTAAAAAAGGCTAACTTTCCATACCTCATACATTGGATTAGATTAGGTTCACAATCCAATCCATCTATTAATCAGAGTTTCACCGAATTCAATACTTCCACAGAATTAACGACGTCAATGAGATGAGTATAGAATGCATTCAGATTTTACCAATCCATGCATTTAGATATCACCGCTCCATCTCCATTTAAAATCTACCTGGAATGCATCACGGGTTCTAATATCGAACCGGGACAGATACATATCATCGAATCTTAGTAAATGTTAACTCAACAAATGGACACTTTAAAACCACTTGACCTACATCAATTGATTAGCATGTGAACTCCACCCTTCTCGTTCCCCTTCCCGTGTTCATTTCATGTATGCATGTCCATTGTCCACATCAATGCACCATTCTGGTCCGAGTCATTCACGATCCAAAATAGCAATAAATCCCAGCTGATATCCTCTTCGACGAGATTGACCACTGCGGCATCCAGATTTGATTTTAGTTACTGGGTTGAGCTGGGTTGGGTTGGGGTATCCTCCTATGAATAATAGCTGTTTGGAGGGTTGGGGTGGTTTTAATGATAACTGTGATGTAATGTGACATTGATTATGTGTTATATTAACTTTTTTGATGATTATAATATGTTTTTTATGTTAATAAGTGTACTTAAACAAGCTTAAAAACCATTATATCAAAGAAATTGTAGGGTAAATAGAAGTATTCTCAATCCAGAAATGCAGGGTTGAAGACATAGATATGCTCAACCAAACAGACCCCTAGTAAGAAAGAAGCACGCTTGATCAGTTGATCTACATGTATCCGGCGGTGCAACCACATGATATGGCGCATAAAACCCCAAGCAGCACCCAGTATTTTATCCGCCTACACCCACGGCGATATGCCCGGAAGAACGTGAACCACCCCGAACCGCCACGTTGCCAATAACAAACCCTTGCAACTCACCCCCACCCTCTCTACTGGGCTTCCTGTAATTCCGCCCAAGATCCAGCCCCTTATCCCAACACCCCCGCCCGCATCCCCTTCCCCTCCTATAAACCCTCGCCCACCAAGCGGAGCCGCCCCTCTATCTCCTCCGCATCCTCCTCCGAGTTCTTAAAATTATATAAAACACAAGGGTAATAACAAACGCGAAGAATCCCAATACCAATAAACACCGCCGCAGTCCCCTCGCCATCGACGGCGATAGGACTCCCGTGGCGATCGTCGGCGGTAGGGTTTTAGCCCCCATGGACGATCTGGAGAAGGCGATCCTCTACATGTACGATGCCGGCGGCGCGGTGGATCCGGGCATTAAGTCGCAGGCCATCGCCTACTGCCAGCGGGCGAAGGACGCGCCCTCGATCTGCCGCCTCTGCATCGACCGCCTGTCGCGCACCACCCTCGCGCCCGTCCAGTTCTGGTGCCTCCAGGCCATCGAGGAGCGCGTCCGCCTCCGCTACGCCGTGATGGACCCCGACGAGCGCGCGCTCCTCCGCGATTTCCTCCACTCGGGCGCCACCGGCGCCGTGTGCATCTGCGGCGGTCCGCCCTTCATAAAGAACAAGTTCGCGCAGGCGTTCGTGGCGCTACTCTCGATCGAGTACCCATCCGCGTGGGAGTCGCCCTTCCTCGACCTGCTCACGAGCCTCGGGAAGGGCCCTGCGGTGATCGACATGTTCACGAGGGTCCTTGCCTCGCTCGATGACGAGGTGATCAGCATGGAGTACCCCCGTTCTGCCGGGGAGCTCTCGGTGTCCTCGAGGATCAAGGACGCCATGAGGGTGCAGTGCGTGCCACAGATTGCGCGGGCATGGTACGAGATCGTCTCGGTGTATCGGACGTCGGAGCCTGAGCTTGCTGCGATGGTCCTCGATACTGCACGGAGGTATATTACGTGGATCGACATTGGGCTGGTTGCGAATGATATGTTTGTTTCTCTGCTGTTCGAGCTCGTGATGGGGGAGGGTTTGCTGGAGCAGCTCAGAGCCACTGCTGCAGGGTGTCTGCGGGGGATCGTGTTGAAGAGGATGGAACTGCAGCCAGAGCAGAAGTTGGCACTTCTCAGGAGCCTAGGCATCAGTAGGGTGTTTGGACTGGTCATGCGTGACGGCGATTCCGAATTTGTATCTAAGCTCGCCGGGTTGATTATCGCATTTGCTGCAGAGGCTCTTGACTGCTCCAGAAGATTGGGTTCGGGCAATGGCGGGGAGAGCTCTGCGATGGAGTTATTGGAAGAGGTGCTGCCTTCGGTGTTTTATGTCATGCAGAATTGCGAGGTGGAGTCTTCGTCGAATGCCGTGCAGTTTTTATCAGATTATGTGTCCTCAATGAAGCCACCAAATGCGAAACAGATCATTCATGTCAGTCAGATACTGGATGTGATTCGTGGACAGATTGCGTATGACCCGGAGTACAGGAGCAATCTTGATTTGCCTGATAAGATCGCAAGGGACGAGGAAGATCAGATGGCGGAGCAGCGGAAGGATTTCTTCACGCTGTTCCGCTGCGTTTGCCGTGTAGCACCTGATGCCACTCAGTTGTACATAAGGAATCTGCTGGCGAAAGAACTGGCTAATTCCGAGATGAACGTGGAGGAAGTCGAAGCAATCCTCTCATTGCTCTATCGTCTGGGGGAGTCCTTGAGTGATGAGGGAGTGAGAACGGGAAGTGGTCTCTTGAAGGAAATGATTCCGATGCTTCTATCTACTCATTTCTCCTGCCATTCACATCGCATAGTTGCTCTAACGTACTTGGAAACAGTCACAAGGTACATGAAGTTCGTCCAAGAGAACTCTCAGTATGTACCTCTTCTCCTGGGCGCCTTTCTGGACGACAGAGGCATACACCACAGAAATCCAAATGTAAATCGGAGGGCTAGTTATCTTTTTATGAGGGCCGTGAAGTTATTAAAAGGCCAGCTTATTCCTTATATAGAAAAAATTCTGCAGGTACTACTGTCTGGCAATGGATGTTTTGTATGGTTTCTGTTGCAGTTATATTGTCATTGTCATTGTCATTGTTTTGACTCTATGAAGTCGCTATTACTATAATTAATTTCATATTCTTTTTTTGGAGAACTATTGGTAGCTATTGCTGGAGTTAACATATGTTTCGATTATTGCAGAGTCTGCAAGATGCACTGGCCAACTTTACAAATTCAGACTGGTCTGTGAAAGATCCAAAAACTGGTTCTGAGGATGGTAGTCATACCTTCGAGGTATATTTCAGCAAGACATGGTTACCAGCAGATCACATTTCTTTATGTATTGGCAATTTTCACATGTAAAACCTTATTCTCTCATGAACTTATATCATCAGGCGATAGGTTTATTGATTGGCATGGAGGAAGTCTCTCAAGAAAAACAATCAGAATATTTGTCAGCCCTGTTGACCCCTCTCTGCAGCCAGGTTCTTTGATGCTCTCAAGTCTATCACATTTCTTTTCCAAATCCTTCTTATTTTTTCACCAGTGATCCTCAGAGTGTTTCATCAATGCTGCAGTTGTGATGGAAGTCTTAGTTTCTGATTTCATTTGGTTTTTTGTAAGCCCCTAGTTGATCATCCCACATTCATGTGGTAACTTGTCTTTTTTCATTGTTCGGTCAAATTTAGGTAGAGTTGCTGCTTCGGGATGCCAATAGAGCAGAATTAGAAGAATCTTCCTCAAAGATTGCCAACATTCAACAAATAATCATGGCAATCAATGCCCTTAGCAAGGTTTTGATGCCTTCTTCTCTTCAACTTCTATAACATGCACCACTTTCTTGTTTTTTATTAGCACATGTTTGTTATTATAATTTCTTAATTTCCTTGAGAACATTCGTTTATTCATATTACTTCTAGCAGAGCGCACATTATATATTTATTGTAAAAGTTTTAGGTTCTTCAGTCTTCACATGATTATCAATTGCCAACATATGATGGATAAGACTCATTAATACGTGGTTAATGAGTTCAGTTTTTTGGTGTAGGGTTTCAGTGAGCGTCTTGTAACATCCAGTCGCCCTGCAATTGGAATAATGTTTAAGAAGGTAATTAAGCACAACCACATTTTAAGCCATTAAATAATATGGAAATTATCTCATTTGCTGTTTTTTCTTGATCGGTCAGCGACCTTGACTTTTCTTGTCATTTCAGACGTTGGACGTGCTCTTGCAAATTCTGGTTGTGTTTCCGAAGGTGGAGCCTCTAAGATGCAAGGTAGTTATACACCATTTATCTTTATAAACTAGTATTGTCAAATCTGTTGTAACATTCTATCACATACATATTTTTACATGCACAGGTTACATCATTTCTTCATCGTATGGTTGAAATATTAGGCGCATCTGTAATTCCATATCTTCCAATCGCCCTGGAGAAACTACTTGCCAAAAGCGAGGTGTGGCTTTAGATTTTTATCTTTGAAATGTTATATATTTGCTACAAAAATGACAAATGTCAAAAAATAATGCCGCTTCATCATTGCATTTAATATTTGAATTGTGCCGACTAGAAAGCGAGGCAATATAAATATAATATGCAAAAGTTAATGAGCAAGAATTAAACTTAGATTTACGCGGAACCATAATCTTAAGCGGCGAGATGAATTTTCGGGATAAAGTCACCAAGAGAATCACTTTTTTCAAAAATTAGGAGTACATGGCTCTTTATATCAACCTACCAACAGCGGTAAGTTCCACCAATTGCAATAAAAAATGGCAAATCCTTCTACTTTAAGTAGGTTCGACCACATGGATTCTTATCAAATCCATGTTGAACAATGCAACAATTTTTTATGATGGTTGTCAGCTACCTAACACAACTCTCAA
This sequence comes from Ottelia alismoides, assembly GCA_037367405.1. NCBI lineage: Eukaryota > Viridiplantae > Streptophyta > Magnoliopsida > Alismatales > Hydrocharitaceae > Ottelia > Ottelia alismoides. Next base: position 117,526 of record JAZKJV010002292.1, on the reverse strand, counting down.
GTGGGGATATAAACCATGATCGTTTGGGCGTTAGACATACTGCTCCACCACCATACCACTTGTTGGCTATCAACTACCTAACACAACCCCTCTCCCACCAAATGCAATGTGGAACTAAATAGAGCGCAATGTGATTGGATATTGGAGAGATCCATCTATCATACACACACACACACACATACTTTATCCCCTCCCAAGCTGGAGTTGGAGAAGCTGCAACTTGTTTTAAAAGAAAACACTCTATGCATATTCGCTTGATACACCTCTAAAGAACTAAGAGGAGACTTGATCAAAGTAGTCATTGCGTGGAGGAGATTCACACAGAAGAGATAGCAATTGGGGGCATGCTTTGTTCTGAAAATGCAAAGTTTCATGTTCCATTCGTGAGGAGGATTTTAGCCATCTTTTCTTTTGATGGGCTTTCGCACCAATGTGTAGAAGAGAAATGTGGTTGAGCTAAGGAGTACGGATATATCTTGGTTGGTATGATTTGTCGATCCAAAGTGAAGGCTAAACCTAAGCCTTTAGCCTTTTTGGGCCATTCAACATGCATTAAATGTTGTGGCCTAAGGTTTTGTTGGGGGAGGGGTGGAATACTTCGAGGTGAGAAAAGCTGTAAGGTGGAATGTCTGGAGGTGAGGGAAGCTGTGAGTGTTGAAGGGGCTAAGGCAATGATGTATGGTGCTTTCGATGCATGAAGACAAGTTATATGCCCAAGTCTCGCTCACTAATGGATGCAATTTACTTCCGTTGCAATTGTGTTGGCCATTGTAGAAGGGAGTTCGGTCATGAGAACAAGGCTGAAGATGAATTCGTGCATCAATGATCTCCTGAGGTTGCTGAGGACTCTCGCTAGCGGTGATGGAGTGATGTATGTTGCTGTTGATGGAGTCCTTATCTAGAAGGTTTGAAGGAGGAGCAATGCTTTGTCAAAGAGTGGGTGAGTTGGGTTCAAAGGGACGTGAAAAATGTAGACAATGGTTGAATGGTTACACACTGTGACTTCATGGACTTGCTGCCAAATGTGTGGAGATGGCGCTGTCCTCTGGTTTTGGTGAGTTTACTTCTCAGATTAAATGGTGCTGATCGAGATATCTTAACAGGAATGCGAAGGAGAGACAAACATTTTTTTTGAAGAAAAGATCATGTGGCCTCCCAAGGTGGGAACCACCTCACCAAAAATTATTCATAAAAAAATCAAAAAGAAATTACATGTACCTGTTGCTACATATTCCATGTTCTACACAACACCTTACAATGTTCAAGTACATTCTCAGAGTAAAAATCCCCCCTCCCCCCAAATGACACCATTTCGCGCTTACCAGAAAGCCCAGATCACCGCAAACAGGAGCGCATAATCCTCGTGGCCAACGCTACACACATTCCTCACACCACTCCAGAATTCAACAAAATCTAGAGGGAGAAGCCACGGAATGCCAAGCTTGATGCAGCGTGATCTCAAATTATAGGGCCGCATTCATTTAATTAATTAGTTGTCTATTTACGTTTTTAAGTTGTCGTAATTGTCTAATTAAATAATTGAGATCGCCTGTGATCTCAACGTTTATTTCGTAGATTTTAATTTTAAAGTGGGTCAATTAATTAGTTAGAGTCAGTATAGGCAAGTCGGTTGTCAATTTGAATTAGTTTACTATTTTTGTAACCCCATCTCTCCTATATAAAGAGATGGTAGTCCAATGTTTTTAGTCAGTGAAGGATTATTAAAAAATTGAGTTTATCTCATTATCTCCCTATCTCTCCCTCTCCCCCCACGCGATCTCCGCGGTTCTCCTCCTTCAACCTCTCGTATTCCCGGCGAGTTCTCTTCTCAACCCCTCTATTTTCTCTTCTCAACCCCTCTCTTTCTTCTACCAAAAATCCACCACAAAAAAAAATATCATTTTCATCGTCGACGCCGGAACCGATTTGCATCATTTGGTATCAGAGCATGGATATTGAATCGTTCCTACGATTCAACGATCCCGTGGCATATTGGCATTTGAAGCTTGATCTCAATCGCATATCTCATGGGCCGCATGCGCGTTCGCGTCAACGGAAGTTCAAAAAGCGTCTTACGGCATCCCTGAAGGTTCAAGCATGGCTGGACGCGCTAACCGACGAAGATCTCGCCATCCACGATGAACAATCTGATGCTGCGCGTTTTGTCGACGAAAATCGCGCCGTCAACGACAAACCGGCCGCTGTCCAGGAGGAATCGGCCGCTGTCCAGGAGATTCCAGATCTGAACCTGTCATCGGAATCGACTCCGCTGCCCCTGTTAGAAAATCGGAAGCGGAAGCGTAACATGGAATAAAGATAATAAAGAGCAAAATAAGAACGCGGGATTTTACGTGGAACCCTACTCCAGAGGAGCGGAATGAAACCACGGGAGAAGCCCCTGAATTGGGCGTTTCTTCTATTGAAGTTCTCAATGAGTACAGGAGGTCTGGGGCTCTTTATATAGCCTCTCCAGAGCCTCCAAGTCCCACCACTGGACGATGTGGGACTAAACACTGGATGGGGTAAATGGATCTCCTCCAGGATCCATTTACCCTGTTACAACTCAATGGGCGCACAACCATATACTCTAACACTCCCCCTCAAGCTGGAGCATGCAATGCTCAGCTTGGACAAACAGAAAGAAACTCAACTCAACGCTACAGGACACTACGGACAATATCAACCCAACGCGCACATTGCTGCAGTCGAGGACGTTGCTTCTCATGCCGTGCAGGTGAGGAGGACGAACGGGCTGGAGTGTGAGTCGACTAAAGACTCGGAATCTGACCATCGAGTCTGAAACTGCGCCTGAAGTCTCCTCGTCGGAGAACTGGGTCTCTCCCATCTGGCTCAGAGAATGGTGCACTGCTCTGGTGTACCTATGATACCACATGAAAACCCTTGCCCTCAAGGGAATGGTCCTCTGCTCTGGAGTCCCTATGGCTCACATGAAAAACTCTGGCCTGACAACAAGAAGAATGATGGGGACCTCTGACAAATGATGGCAACTTATGCTCATCTGACAATGACCGCACACTTGTGCGTGTCTAAAATTGAGGACTCGGAAGACAATCGTCGAGTCTGAAACCGAACTGTAGAGTCTGATCATCTGGCTGGTCTGGAGATTGATATCTGAATCTGGATTCTGGATCTAAACCTGTGACTCTACATATATACTCCCCCTTTCTCCCATACTTGTCGGAAAACATGGACGTCGACCAAGTTGGGAGAAGACAATATAAATGGGGAAAACAAACATACTTGCGGCTTTGTCAATTTTTTTTAAATAGCCGCCATGATGATGATTTTTTTTTTAACACAAGGCGTTCAACCTCCCTTTTTTTTACGGCTTTTCAACTTCTCTTTTTTTTTAATAAACTTTGCGTACGGCTTTTGTATTGTATACGCGCCTCTTTTCAATATATATATATATATATTTAAAAAACTTACCGCTCACATGGGCCCTAAAAACTCATGACTCCTCTCCCTTTTTTTTAATATGCACCCCCTCCTTTTTTTCCTTAACGCCCAACTGGGCCTGTACTTTCCTTTTTTTTCTTTCTTTCTTTTTTACTGACGCTGGGCCCTTCCCTGACTCGCGCATCCTCTTCTCATTTTTTTTAATATAAGGGGGTATCGGGCCCCGCTATGTTCCATCGACCCTAGGGTTCCCCCAGGGGACCCTCTTGGTTGATGCCGCCGCCGCTTGGATCGGGAGGCGATCTGCGCGAGATGGAGCTCCGCGCGCCTCCAGGAGCTGTGAAGGAGCTTTAGGGCATTGCCGAAAGTATGTGGCACCTGCTATGGTGCTGGCAGTGGATGGTGGCGAGCACAAGGCCTGTAGGATATGAAGGTGCGCCGCCTGGAGGCTCCAGTGTCGTCTATGTGAGGAACTGCCGCCAAGAGATGGGTGCTGGGAGAAAGATGCGCCGCCTGCGTGATGGGTTTTCTTTTCGGCTGGATCTGATGTCGCAAAACATCAACCTGGATCTGATGGCGACGCCGCCACCGCCGTAGGTGATGAGAGAAGCCGCCGTTTAGGGTTCCCAATTGGAACTTGATGCCGCCTACGCTTGGGACCCATGCCAAGCAAGAAGGGGGGGCGCCGCCAGTAGCTTCTCGCCGCCGTGTTTGCGGCCTGGAGTCACCGCGTGCATGCACCGTGAGGGGGACCTCTGGAGATGCGGCGCACCGCTGTCGGGACTGGATGCAGCACTGGGAGTCGCGAGCAGGGTGAAGATGCGCGACTGGATACGGCGCAAGGAGAAGATGCGGCTCCGCATGGGAGGTGCGCCTCGCGCCTGGGATGGCGGCATGTGGCTGCAGGGAAGGAGCACAATAGGCCGGCGATGGAGTTGCACGCTGCTTGCTTGAGATCTGAACATGGCGGCTGGAGAAGCCGCTGGAGGGCATGGCGAAGATCGTGCGTGACCCATGATGATTTAGGGTTTAGAAACCCTAGAACCAACTCAAATATAATACTGATTATAAAACTTGACAACCATTACAATCAATTTTCGAAATAAAGATCATGACAAGATCTTCAAAAATAAAACCACCAAAATCGAATCTCGAACAAATGGGAAAATAACTCCGCGAGAATCGAACCCGCTCTGATACCATGTTAGAAAATCGGAAGCGGAAGCGTAACATGGAATAAAGATAATAAAGAGCAAAATAAGAACGCGGGATTTTACGTGGAACCCTACTCCAGAGGAGCGGGATGAAACCACGGGAGAAGCCCCTGAATTGGGCGTTTCTTCTATTGAAGTTCTCAATGAGTACAGGAGGTCTGGGGCTCTTTATATAGCCTCTCCAGAGCCTCCAAGTCCCACCACTGGACGATGTGGGACTAAACACTGGATGGGGTAAATGGATCTCCTACAAGATCCATTTACCCTGTTACAACTCAATGGGCGCACAACCATATACTCTAACAGCCCCCTCCAACCGTCCCGACACCACCCCAGCCCTCCCAGGTAACTCCCACCATAGCCCCAAACCCCCCAGCGGCTCCCCTAGCCCCGTCAACCCCTTCCGCGAACCCCCCCTCGCCCCACCTGCACCCCCGCCCCCCATCTTCCTCTTGCCACCCCTCCCCACCGGTTCCCACCCACCGGCACCACTGCCTCTCCCCACCACCCCCTCGCCGCGCCACCCCGGCGCAACTCGCCCTGCCGCCTGTCCCCTCCCTAGCGCCTTCTCCCCTCCCCACGACCCCTGCTCCTCCCCGGCAACCCCCTCTCCATGCCGCCCTCTTTCCCTGCCCTCCCGTGCCCCAACCCCGCCGCGACCCTTTCTCTCGCCGCCCCCTTTCCCCTGCCCCGTGCGCCCTCAACCCCTCAGGCCTCACCGCCGTGGACCCGCGACCTCCCTCTCCCTTCCTCCACTTCTCCACAGCCGCCCACACCGCCTCCCCTTTCCCTGGTAACGCCGCCCTGACTCGGCGGTGTCCCCGCGCAGCCCACCGCTCCGATCCCCCCCCCCCCCCACCTGCGACGCCGCAGCGCCTCCCGCACCCAGTCTCGACGCCGCGGCAGCCCCCGCGCCGCGCCCTCCCCACCGCGCCGCTCCTCCCCGCAGTCCTCTCCTCTCCCTCGCGCCGACGCCGCCCGCTGATCCCCCGCGCCCCAACCCGCATCAACGCCAGCCCCCCTCAAACCGACGTCGCCACCTTTTGTTGAGGACGAAAGCCACACCATCGTGGACTCCAGGAACCGAATCCCTGAGATTAAGGGATTGGAAAACTAACGGAGAAAATTGCAAAATCAAAATGGCTAAGTTCTCTATTTACAGAAAGGTCCAAAGCATTATGAAAAGAGAGAAGAATGAAGAGGTGCGAAAAATTGCGCCCACACCCCTGGCGGCCGAAATATTTAAAAAAAGAGGCTGGAAATCAGAGATTTGGGGATCCTCCTTATCCCAATAGGACTAGGGCCTTGGACTTCCCTTATAAAAGGCCCCCATGGCTTCATTCCTTAGCCACATCTCCTCTTTCCCTCTTCTTGTGCCATTGCTTCACTATGGATTCTACAAGGGCCATATTCTCCATGCCGCATCAATTTTTTGAGCATCACGGAGAGGAGACAACAATCAAGACGCCGCCGCCGTTCGCGCCGCACATGTTCTTCAACCACGACGGCCGCATCATTCCCGCCCGCGTATGGATTCCGTCGTTCGCTCCACATCAGTTCTTCCAGAAGACGACAGAATGCGTCGAATCTTCCTCCAAGCCTGCAGATCCAGCAATTCGTCGGGAGACGAATTTTTAAAGCGGAGGAGAGTTGATGCAACGTGATCTCAAATTATAGGGCCGCATTCATTTAATTAATTAGTCATCAATTTTATTTACGTTTTAAGTTGTCGTAATTTTCTAATTAAATAATTGAGATCGCCTGTGATCTCAACGTTTATTTCGTAGATTTTAATTTTAAAGTGGGTCAATTAATTAGTTAGAGTCAGTATAGGCAAGTCGGTTGTCAATTTGAATTAGTTTAATATTTTTGTAACCCCATCTCTCCTATATAAAGAGATGGTAGTCCAATGTTTTTAGTCAGTGAAGGATTATTAAAAAATTGAGTTTATCTCATTATCTCCCTATCTCTCCCTCTCCTCCCACGCGATCTCCGCGGTTCTCCTCCTTCAACCTCTCGTATTCCCGGCGAGTTCTCTTCTCAACCCCTCTATTTTCTCTTCTCAACCCTCTCTTTCTTCTACCAAAAATCCACCACAAAAAAAATATTATTTTCATCGTCGACGTCGGAACCGATTTGCATCAAAGCTTCAGCCTGACATCCGCAGAAGGCGAGTAAGAGAAAAACAAGTGATCCAAGTCCTCCGTCGCCAATCCGCACCTATCACATGAAGAGTCGTTGACGAGTCGCAAAATCGGCCCTTTAATAGTGCAGAATTAGCACTTGGAATCATCATCGTAGTCGGGCCGATTTTGGTCATCAAAGAGACCATCTCATTGATACATGTCCGATAAGAATGCGATGGTCATTAATTTATTTTACTTGGTAAGAAACCAAGGTCGAACTCAGGGACATGAGCCTCTCTCGAATTAATTGGATTTCTATCTATTTTTATTAAGTGTTGAAAAGGCAAATAGGTCAAAATCATGCAAGAGAAGACAACAATGCAATGCATTAAAAATAAACATGCATTTTTTTAAACATTTTTATCATGCAAATAGATGAACATGTTAAGCAAACGGAATGCCCAAAATGATAGTCACTTGAGCCATAAGAAAATTGCGAGTCAAACCGAGTTGAAATTAAGAAGCACTCTACATTTAATAAGCAAGTAAGCATGACAAACGAAGAAATCAGGATACTTAGATAATAGAATAATACCCTACTGATCATAGTGTCAAATCTAAAATTAAGGCATGCCATAATAAAGATGACGAGAAGAGCTTTAAAATGAAACTGAAATCAACTCGATTGGAGCTATGTAGCTCAAGATATGCATAAAAGAAGACAGGGGCATAAATGCAATAAAAACATGAAAAGATAATTACAAACAGGTCCTGGGAGGGACTAAAATGTAAATACGTAAAGTAAATGGACCTTCCCTGTAAAATTCCCACTGTGCACGCTCGCTGCACGTGATCAGGACCTGCTTGCAAATTGAAGAAGGTGGCTGGGCTTCCTTGCAAATTACCCAGGAAGCACGTGCCTTGCACGTGCTCCCCTAGGCTCGGGTCGATCGGAGGTTCGGAGGAGGCCCGGGTTGCTTCGGCGTGGCTCGGGCGTAGGCTTTGGCTCGGTGCAGGCTCGGGGAAGGTTCGGACGTCCCAAGCCTGGAGGCTCGGGAGATGAGGCTCGGTGAAGCTCTGGCTTTGCCACGTGGCCGAATGTCGGCCCTTGGATCGTGATGATCCAAGGGCTGCTGGTGAATGTGTGCCCGGGCGACGTGGATGCTCGAAGGTCGTTGGATCATCGAAGATCCAACGGCCTCTGGAAGAGAGACTGAGTGTCGACGTGGCTGCATAGTGGCCGTTGGATGAACTCCGGGGCGGAGCATCCAACGGTCACTGCTCCTCCTTCTTCGGCCGAAGGCGGGCGGCGCGATCGGGTCTCCGGCGACTGTGAGTCTCCTCCGCCGCTCTTTCTCTGTCGACGTGGACCTCCCCGAAGCTCCCTAAGCGGTTGTCGATGAAGCGGGGAGCTCAGAGAGGATGTCGGGCTTCATGGCTCAGGCTGACGGAGCTCCGAAGTCGAAGGCGAACGTGACGAAGTTGGCGCCGACGAACGTCCGACCATTGAAGGCCCTTGCTGACCTGCAGGGTTAGTACACATAGCCGAAGCGAGCAGAAGACGTGCGTGCGTGCCTGGAGTGAGGTGGGAGCTCTGGAGTGCGGAGAATGTGGAGGAGCTCGGAGCTCCTCCGCCGCGAGGGCGGAGGAGATGGGTCGGAGGCGATATAAGGTTTGGAGGAGGGAGAAGATGAGCGGAAGCGTGCGCGTGAGAGGGTGAGTGATGGCGAAACTCGGAGGAGGATCAATGGAGGGAGAAAGCTACTGGATGCGGCTAATTAAATCAATGAAATCGAAATAAAAAGATAAAGGAGGAAGAGGGACTTTACCTGGTCGGAGGCGGAGCGGGGGCTTGGGCCGGGCATCGGGAACGATGCCCGGGTCTTCGCTGAACACCTTTAGCCACCTGGTGCAGCTCGAGCGGTCGCATAGCGCCGCAGCTCCGCCTTGAGCGGCGGAGGGTCAACAACAGGGAGAAAAAGTCATCATCGCTCGATCCCCTCGCCCCTCTCTGTCACAGAGAGGCGGAGGAGGGCTGGGCCTCCTCCCACGTAAAGGTGGACGGGCGTGAACGGAGGAGGGAGCGGCTTATTTGAAGGGGGGAGTGGCAGAGCTGATGATGGAAGTCGTGGGTTTCGAGACGATCATGGGACGACTGAGAGGATGTCGCAGTTAGTGGGGTGATGCGCGAGGTAGAGGGATGACTGGGGAAGACTCAGAGGTGGTTGGCGAGGTGCGAGATGGTCAGAGGTGGTCAAGAGAATAGGAAGGGGGCGAGGTGTACGCGGAGTGGAGAACGTGGGCACGAGGAAGAGGCTGGAGGTTGACGATGACGCGGGGCTAAGCGACGGGTGATATCAGATCTGAAGTGACGCGAACGAAGGGCGGTGATTGCGCCACGTGTCGAGAGGAGGAATGCACGCTAACGGACGGCCTAGATGGGGTGTTAGGGCTGATCGAGCGGTTAGGATCCGAGAGCGGATTGAGCGGCTTGGATGAGAGGATCGCGGGCATGATCAAGCGGATCTTAATGCACCACGTGGCGTGCTCAGCTAGCGGCGCGAACGGAGGGCGGTGATGGGAAGCGGGAGATGATCTGACGGCCGAGGCAAAGGGGCGTGCGTGGAAAGCCTGGAGTCGTTGGATCTCAGGAGGAGATCCAACGGCTGGAGATGAGGCGGATGAGACAAAGGGGCCGGGCCACGTGGCCCAATCAGGTTATTTCTTGGTTTTTTTGGTTTTTGAAGGTTACAAAGGCCGAATTTGAGAAAACTCAAAACATGAAAGGTGTAGATCTTGACGAGATCTACAAGTTTCATGTTGACCAAAACTGGAGAAGAGATCAAATGAAGACCTGAAATATTTTTGAAGGTATTTTTAAGTCTAAAAATACCACGGATTTTTGTTTTGTCATTTTTTTGTGAATTTTAATTTATTCGAGACTCTGATAATTACAAGACTTTAACTGGGTTTTATTGACAAAACTTTAAGCAAGGGGGTTAATTATAGAAAATAAAGATGATGAAACTGAGGTTCATCACCCCCCTATACTTAAACTATGCTCGTCCTCGAGCATCAAAAAGAATGACTAAGTTGGATTAACCCCCTTGTGCATGTGAATACAGGATCCAATCTGATCAAGTCGACTCGACTTTAGAGATCCAAAATTCTAGAGTTCAACCCAGTCTTAATCAAGAGGCTTCCAATTCCTCTACTTCTCTAGACTCTCTCTGATGTACATATAAGCTAAAGGAGTTTTAGTGTTGACTGCAATTTCGAGAGTAGAGTCAATTCTTCACCCAAAGTCTTAGTCCGAGAAAATCTCCTAAGGACCCAATCCTCAACACTAGGGAATAAATCCAATCTTGCATTCAGTCCACCGTCTCCTTAGTTGTCAGACTTAGAAAATGTAGATGGTAGGCCAGAAATGGAGGGCATGGGATTGTGTCAATTCTTCTCTCCCTCTCATTGGAACAATGATTCTCTCTAGTGCCTTTTTACGCAACACATTTTTTTGGTGTTGATCAGTGCGTCCGTCAAGAGAAGTTGGAGCCGTCTGCACTTGTTTTCCTGGGAGTACACCGGGGTGTGTCTCTTTTGAGTACCTATCGTACCTTCGACACCCAGACTTGTAGCATTTACGATGCAGAGCCCTTTTTTGGTGCAAGCCCGACTCCTGGTCCTAATAGCGGTGGTCCAAGTGGACACTTTGAAAAGTTTGGGAGCGCTCGCCTTTGGTGGAAGCTCTTTGATATGTAACTTTGTGGAATGAGAGCTTTTCTTTGAAATTTCATTGACTTGTATAATTTGTGGCTAGCTCCACTGCTTTTACCAAAAGTTGGCGCACACTGATTAACATTTTTTTTTATTTATTTCACACCCTGGCACTTAGGTCAATGTCAAGAGATTAGTATAAGAACCAAGTTCTCATACTGGCTAATATTACTGACACTCAGGTTTCATGAAGCCTCCAAAGATTTTATCCCATCCTCGAGCATCATTAGATCAAATCCAAACTTGACTTCCTCATCCCAATCCCTCAGGTGAAAAATCAACTCATCTCATCAAAAACCGCAGTCGTGCATGTGATGTGCTGATCATATTCTTTTGTCTGAGACTAAGCATGGAATATAGCATGCAAATCTAGAAACCTAGAGAAATATCGACGATTAAGTCAATGACCCTGATGGCTAAGGCTGGTTAACCTAAAAATCTCAAAGACCTCAAAAAGCTAAGTCTCCTTGACCAATTCAGATCCTGGGTGAAAGGGTAAGTGTAGAGGACTAATCCAACTTCTTCTTTCAAAAACAAGACATTTTTTTTATTTCATTTTTTAGAACTTCAAGAGATATTAGAACTTCCTAAACTCAATTGAGCATCTGCAATTCAGCCAGTATGGATGTAAGTACAGGCCGAAGCCCGTTGCTTGAGGACGGGGCCTTGCGCGATGTCCTCTAAACCATCCAATCTGTTAAGGGCGAACCCTCACTGAATGCGGCTTACTTAATTGGGTTTAGTAGTCACCAATGACTCTTAAAGGATTTTAAGGTTTTTCTCATTTTTATGGATTTTAATAAAGGTTAAAACACGAGTTAGACTCAACTTTTCTTGAAAAGAGATGGCGAATTTTCAAAACCATGTCACACAAAATAAAAAGTTTTCAAAACATTTTCAAAAATCATTTTCGAAAATATTTTTATAAAAAATAGCGTAACATAATATCGAAAAGCCGCGAAATCATTTGAGTTCTCTTAGTCCAAAGAGTTTTACCTTAGCCAAAAAGTTTTTATTTTTTCAAATTTTTCAGTTTATAGTTAAAGTATGTATACGATATATACGGTATACCCCCCTATACTTAAACTTTGCTATGTCCTCATAGCACTAAATGTTACAAGTACATAGGTCCATTTAAGTATATAGGAATATACGGGAGCTAAGAGGGGCTCCCCCTATACTTAGGTTAAAAATAACCTAAGTATAAAGGCAAGAAAAGACGAGTAGAGAAAAATCACGGGGACTCGGGTCCCCCCTATACTTAGGCTGAGATTAGCCTAAGTATAAAGATGAGAATTGATGTTGGGAGGGACCCAAGGTGAACGAAGAAGAGGGATGGATATACAAGGGAGCGGATGAATCTTCGGAGATGAAAATGGAGGGACTAAAGTTTTGGGGTGTGTGTTGCAACAAACATGGCTCAATCAAGCAAGCAAACCCTTAGTTTCACCAACTCACACATGAAACCAACCAAGGTTGGTTGATTATCTTGTCGGTTTTATTGGTGATAAAACGTTAGATAATTACGCGGAGAAAAATGTGAAATAAAAACCAACGCGTAACCGAGGGTGTTGCTCTCCCAAAACCGATTTTTACTCCATTTTTTTGGTTGACTTGCAATTAACAGTCCCAATTTTATTTAGAATTATCACTGAATTAAGGTTAGCACATCAATCAGGAAATCATCGTCTACCGTTCATTTCATTTTCCATTAATCCTAGGTGATCAAGCTAGGAAATGAAAGCCGAGAAAAACATGTATTCGATAAAAAAACGCGATCTAGGCTAAGCGAGAAATCATGCAGTGATTTGACGATAAATCCGTGAAAAAACTAGGGCCGTTTTGAGAACCAAAATCAATGTATGCAAGTCGAATAAAACCGCACCTAATCATGCATCTATTAGCGGGGAATGATATTCATTTAAATTTGGCTAAGTGAGGCGAGATTACGTGCGTCTATATTTTAGTGTGTCCTACCTACGATCAAGCACATAAAAATATGAAAAAAATAAAATGAGCTCGGAGAGCCGCGTGCCTAGTCCTAGGTCGACACTCAAGTGGGGACGATCCCCGTGACACAACCATGATCGTTCGATTACAATCGCGAGTCTTCAATCGAAGACCGCTGTAAAAGACGAATTATTACAATAAAATGCGACACATTTTTTTTTTCTTCCTTATAGGCTCCAAGCATGCTCCTGCGGCTCCTCACAGCGGGGAGCGTCCTGCTCCTCGCCTCCTTGATCCATCAAGGGCCCTGCCACAAAAACAATGGTTAGATATCAAATACAAACAACAACAACAAAGCCTTTTCCCACAATTAAGTAGGGTCGGCTACATGGATTCTTCGCCTCCATTCAGATCGATTTTGGGTCAATCTCGGACTTATATCCAAAAAACTAAGATCCCTTCGTATAGTCTCTTTCCAACACTTCTTGGGCCGTCCTCGCCCTCTCTTAGCCGGTTCAACATCCCAACACTCGCATCTCCTAACCGGTGCATCAGTTGACCTTCTTTGCAAATGACCAAACCATCTTAAGCGGTTTTCTCGCATCTTATCCTCGATCGGAGCTACACCAACTTTCTTTCTAATTGCATCATTCCGAATCCGATCTTTACGTGTATGTCCACACATCCATCTTAGCATTTTCATTTCAGCTACAACCATTCTCTGCATATGCCTATGGTTCACAGGCCAACATTCAGAACCATAAAGCATAACAGGTCTTACGGATGCTTTGTAAAACTTTCCTTTAATTTTTAAAGGAATTTTCTTATCACAAAGAACAGCAGAGGCTCCTCTCCACTTTAGCCAGCCTGCATTTATTCTATTAGTAACATCTCCATCAATTTCCCCATCATGTTGCAAAATAGATCCCATATATCTAAAATAATTTCTCTTCTGAATGTTATCGTCACCAATCTTCACCTCGATTCCTTCACTATTGCTTCCATCAAAGGTGCATTCCATATATTCCGTCTTAGCCCTACTTATACGAAAACCTTTAGTCTCCAATGCATGTCTCCAAACCTCAAGCTTCTCATTTGCTCCATCTCTAGTCTCGTCAATCAACACAATATCATCAGCAAATAACATACACCAAGGTAACTCATCCTGAATGTGACTTGTCAACTCGTCCATAATCAAAGTAAAAAGAAATAGACTCAAAGTTGAACCTTGATGTAAACCAATGTTGATATCAAAATAGTCAGTCTTCCCCGTCGGGGTCCTTACACAAGATAAAGCCCTATCATACATATCCTTTATGAGATTAATGTATAGGACAGGTATTTGTCTCTTCTCCAGAACTCTCCATAGTATCTCTCGTGGGACGGAATCATAAGCCTTCTCCAAATCAATAAAGATCATATGGATATTCTTCCTTTTAGCTCTATAAATCTCCATTGTTCTCCTCAGCAAATGGATGGCTTCAATAGTTGAGCGACTTGGCATGAATCCGAATTGGTTTTCTTTTACTTGGGAAACTTGCCTCAACCTTCTTTCGATCAGACGTTCCCAAATTTTCATAGTGTGACTCATCAGCTTGATACCTCTATAATTTTGAACAATTTTGAATGTCTCCTTTGTTCTTATAAAGAGGCACCACGATACTCCTCCAATCTTCAGGCATTCTCTTGCTTCGCCAAATAACATTGAATAGATTCGTAAGCCAAGTCAAACCACGCTCACCTAAAACTTTCCATACTTCTACAGGGATGTCATCCGGTCCAACACCTTTCCCAGGTCTCATAACCTTCAAAGCCTCCTCTACTTCTTTTCTTTGTATTTGTCTATAGCAAGCACGGTTCAAGTAACTTTCACTACTAGCTAGATCACCCAAAGTGATCTCTCTACTTCCTTCTCCAATGAAAAGTTTATGGAAGTACTGCTCCCATCTAGTCTCTATATCCTTCTGAGTAACAAGCACGTGACCTTCCTCGTCCTTAATGCATCTCACTTGAGAAAGGTCTTTGGTCTTTCTTTTTCTTGCTTTGGCCAACCTGAATATATCCTTCTAGCCCTCCTTAGAGTTGAGATTTTTATACAAAACCTCATAAGCTTTTGACTTAGCTTCGCTTACAGCCTTCTTTGCTTCCTTCTTCGCTATTTTATAGTCTGTGACAGTTTCCTCTGTTCTATCCTTAGACATAGCTTTAAAGCAAGCTCTTTTAATTTTTAGCTTCTCTTGCACCCCTTCACTCCACCACCAAGCCTCCTTTTGATCCGGAGCTCCTCCTTTTGACTCGCCTAGCATCTCTTTGGCTACCTTTCGAATACAAGATGCTACTGCCTCCCACATCTCGTTTGCACTACCGCTACAATCCCAAGATAAGTCTTCTAAAACCTTCTCCCTGAAGCTTGATTGCTTCAGCGGAAGATTCCACCACCTAGTTCTAGTGATCTTAGGAACCTTCCTTTTCTTTACCAACCCTTTTGTTTGTAAATCCAAGACTAACAAGCGATGTTGGGTTGTCAAACTCTCTCCAGGGATTACTTTGCAATCTTTGCAACACAACCGATCTCTTCTCCTCAACGCAAAGTAATCTATCTGTGTTCTAGTTGAGCCACTCTTATACGTAATTAAATGCTCCTCCCTCTTCTTGAAAAGAGTGTTTGCTATGAAAAGATCATATGCAGTTGTAAAATCCAGAATGACTTTTCCCTCTTCGTTTCTATCCCCAAAACCATGTCCTCCATGCACACTTGCATACCCTGAAACATCTTTTCCCACATGTCCATTAAGATCTCCACCTATGCAAACCATCTCTCTTTGTGGGATTCCTTGTAAAATCTTATCCACATCCTCCCAAAAAGATTGTTTAGTCCTTTCATCTAAACCAATTTGCGGTGCATAAACTGAGATGATATTCAGAATTTCTTCTTCAAGCACCAACTTTAGCAAAATAATCCGATCCCCAAATCTTTGCACCTCAACCACACAATCCTTCAAATCTTTATGAACAACCACTCCAACACCGTTTCTGCCCTTATCTTTACCTGAATACCAAAGTTTAAAGCCTGTCTTCTCGATCTCCCTTGCTTTCTCTCCAACCCATTTAGTCTCTTGAAGACAAAATATATGAATCTTCCTTCTTTATCCACTATCTCCATCAATTTTCCAGTTAAAGTACCGATATTCCAACTACCAATCCGTAACTTCCTTTGCAATCTCTTTTGGACTAACTTCTTTACTCGCATGCGTCCATTATGCGAGAACCCTTGCAAATTTTGGACTGCATCCGGGCGGTGATGCAGCGGAACTAGCTTATTTACCCGCATGCGTTCCTCATGCGAGAACCCTTGTAAATTTTGAACTACATCCAGGCTGCGATGTAGCGGCCCTTGCCAATTTTTCATTGCATTCGGGCGATGCAACGCGTCGCAAGTAGGGAACGCCCCAACGAAATCTGTATGTTTGCTTAAATCCATGTTTAAAAGATCCGAACGGTTTCGAGATAAATTCATAAATAGTATTCTTAGAAGAACTTTAAGAACACTATTTACGAATTTATCTCTCTTGCGCTGGCTGTCGGCTACCAAACGCGCAACCCTCCTCATTTACCCGGGCTTGGGACCGGCCATGGCTGAGTTAATGGTTAGATATCAAATAAGAAAAAAAAATTTTATATGCAAAATATGTGATCATTTGACCTATAAAAAGGAACACTAAATTAAACACACAAAAATCAAAAAATATAAGAAATGAGCCGTGTCCCCGGCAACGGCGCCATTTGACGAGTCGCAAAATCGGCCCTTTAATAGTGCAGAATTAGCACTTGGAATCATCATCGTAGTCGGGCCGATTTTGGTCATCAAAGAGACCATCTCATTGATACATGTCAGATAAGAATGCGATGGTCATTAATTTATTTTACTTGGTAAGAAACCAAGGTCGAACTCAGGGACACGGCCTCTCTCGAATTACTTGGATTTCTATCTATTTTAATTAAGTGTTGAGTTAAAGGCAAATGGGTCAAAATCATGCAAGAGAAGACAACAATGCAATGCATTAAAAATAAACATGCATTTTTTAAACATTTTTATCATGCAAATAGATGAACATGTTAAGCGAACGGAATGCCCAAAATGATAGTCACTTGAGCCATAAGAAAATCGCGAGTCAAACCGAGTTGAAATTAAGAAGCACTCTACATTTAATAAGCAAGTAAGCATGACAAACGAAGAAATCAGGACACTTAGATAATAGAATAATACCCTACTGATCATAGTGTCAAATCTAAAATTAAGGCATGCCATAATAAAGATGACGAGAAGAGCTTTAAAATGAAACTGAAATCAACTCGATTGGAGCTATGTAGCTCAAGATATGCATAAAAGAAGACAGGGGCATAAATGCAATAAAAACATGAAAAGATAATTACAAACAAGTCCTGGGAGGGACTAAAATGTAAATACGTAAAGTAAATGGACCTTCCCTGTAAAATTCCCACTGTGCACGCCCGCTGCACGTGATCGGGACCTGCTTGCAAATTGAAGAAGGTGGCTGGGCTTCCTTGCAAATTACCCAGGAAGCACGTGCCTTGCACGTGCTCCCCTAGGCTCGGGTCGATCGGAGGTTCGGAGGAGGCCCGGGTTGCTTCGGCGTGGCTCGGGCGTAGGCTTTGGCTCGGTGCAGGCTCGGGGAAGGTTCGGACGTCCCAAGCCTGGAGGCTCGGGAGATGAGGCTCGGTGAAGCTCTCCAAGCGGTTGTCGATGAAGCAGGGAGCTCGGAGAGGATGTCGGGCTTCATGGCTCAGGCTGACGGAGCTCCGAAGTCGAAGGCGAACGTGACGAAGTTGGCGCCGGCGAACGTCCGGCCATTGAAGGCCCTTGCTGACCTGCAGGGTTAGTACACATAGCCGAAGCGAGCAGAAGACGTGCGTGCGTGCCTGGAGTGAGGTGGGAGCTCTGGAGTGCGGAGAATGTGGAGGAGCTCGGAGCTCCTCCGCCGCGAGGGCGGAGGAGATGGGTTGGGGGCGATATAAGGTTTAGAGGAGGGAGAAGATGAGCGGAAGCGTGCGCGTGAGAGGGTGAGTGATGGCGAAACTCGGAGGAGGATCAATAGAGGGAGAAAGCTACTGGATGCGGCTAATTAAATCAATGAAATCGAAATAAAAAGATAAAGGAGGAAGAGGGACTTTACTTGGTCGGAGGCGGAGCGGGGGCTTGGGCCGGGCATCGGGAACGATGCCCGGGTCTTCGCTGAACACCTTTAGCCACCTGGTGCAGCTCGAGCGGTCGCATAGCGCCGCAGCTCCGCCTTGAGCGGCGGAGGGTCAACACCGGGGAGAAAAAGTCGTCATCGCTCGATCCCCTCGCCCCTCTCTGTCACAGAGAGGCGGAGGAGGGCTGGGCCTCCTCCCACGTAAAGGTGGACGGGCGTGAACGGAGGAGGGAGCGCCTTATTTGAAGGGGGCAGTGGCGGAGCTGATGATGGGAGTCGTGGGTTTCGAGACGATCATGGGACGACTAAGAGGATGTCGGAGTTAGTGGGGTGATGCGCGAGGTAGAGGGATGACTGGGGAAGACTCAGAGGTGGTTGGCGAGGTGCGAGATGGTCGGAGGTGGTCAAGAGAATAGGAAGGGGACGAGGTGTACGCGGAGTGGAGAACGTGGGCACGAGGAAGAGGCCGGAGGTTGACGATGACGCGGGGCTAAGCGACGGGTGAGATCAGATCTGAAGTGACGCGAACGAAGGGCGGTGATTGCGCCACGTGTCGAGAGGAGGAATGCACGCTAACAGACGGCCTAGATGGGGTGTTAGGGCTGATCGAGCGGTTGGGATCCGAGAGCGGATTGAGCGGCTTGGATGAGAGGATCGCGGGCATGATCAAGCGGATCTTAATGCACCACGTGGCGTGCTCAGCTAGCGGCGCGAACGGAGGGCGGTGATGGGA
This sequence comes from Ottelia alismoides, assembly GCA_037367405.1. Classification (NCBI taxonomy): domain Eukaryota; kingdom Viridiplantae; phylum Streptophyta; class Magnoliopsida; order Alismatales; family Hydrocharitaceae; genus Ottelia; species Ottelia alismoides. The sequence continues at coordinate 99,093 of JAZKJV010002292.1, read as the reverse complement.
AGCGGGAGATGATCTGACGGCCGAGGCAAAGGGGCGTGCGTGGAAAGTCTGGAGTCGTTGGATCTCAGGAGGAGATCCAACGGCTGGAAGATGAGGCGGATGAGACAAAGGGGCCGGGCCACGTGGCGCCCCCAGAATGGGCCACGTGGCCCAATCAGGCTATTTCTTGGTTTTTTTGGTTTTTGAAGGTTATAAAGGCCGAATTTGAGAAAACTCAAAACATGAAAGTTGTAGATCTTGGCGAGATCTACAAGTTTCATGTTGACCAAAACTGGAGAAGATATCAAATGAAGACCCGAAATATTTTTGAAGGTATTTTTAAGTCTAAAAATACCACGAATTTTTGTTTTGTCGTTTTTTTGCGATTTTTAATTTATTCGAGACTCTGATAATTACAAGACTTTAACTGGGTTTTATTGACAAAACTTTAAGCAAGGGGGTTAATTATAGAAAATAAAGATGATGAAACTGAGGTTCATCAGTCGTCCACACCCAGAATTCGACCCCTCCGTTCCTTCGTGAGCGTCCTTCGAAGCTTGAACAACCAAAGAAAGACTTTGATCCTTGTCGGCACCTTGCTCCTCCAAATCATGCGCAGATCCGCCCCTCATCCTCCACCCTTTGCTCCTCCTCGATGAAATGTAAGTACGCCTTCTTCACGGAGAATCTACGATCTTCCCATACAAAATAATCCCTGCCCACTGAAGGTGCTCGCTCATGAGCCAAAGCAGGCTGCATCTCCATGAACTCCACCACCCTTTGGTCCGACAACTCCGCAACAAATATCGGGGACCACGCTCCTTCTCCTCAAACCTCCCTAACAACCACATCTTTATCCACCGCTCGCAGCTGCAACCTTGGATAGCGAACTCCCAAGGCCCCCTCATTAGTCCAATCGTCCAGCCAGAAGCGGAAGCCATCACTGTTTCCCAAACATGCCTTCATTTTGCACACCAGTTTCACCACAATCATCACCACTCCCTTCCACAGAGAGGAAGGGATGCGCCTCGTCCCGACCTCCAGCGACACTGACACCTCATAGATTTTGCTCAGCAGTTTATACACCAAATCTTCAGAGCTTCCCTAAATCCGCACAACCCACTTAGCAAAGAGTGCCTTGTTCATCTCCCCTAGTCTCTTGACACCCAGGCCCCATCTTTTTTGACGTCGTAATCCTGTCCCAACCGATAAAGTGACAACCGACACGGTCTTGCCTCCCATCCGACCAGGAGAACCTCCTCATGATTACCTCAATCTCGCGATGAACCTCGTTGGGCAAGACCCACGTAGAGCAGAAGAACACCAGGATCGCCGATAGAACATGCCTGAGCAGGACCCATTTTCTCCCCTTGGACAACAGCCTTGCCTTCCACCCGACCGATCTCCCCTTAATCTGATCCATCACGAGCCTCCATTTCGCCGCCTTCAGCTGGCCTGCCACCAGAGGCAAGCCCAAGTAAGAAATCGGCAGTGCCGCCACTAGGCATCGAAGCACCCCCACAAATAACCGCCCCTCCACCTCCGAAATCCCGAACGGGACCACCGTCGACTTCTCCCGTTAAGACCCGAAATGTCTCCAAAAATCTCAATCACCGCTCCCGCCCTTCGAATCCCTTCCTCCTCCACCCCTAAGAAGATAGTCGTGTTCTCGACGTACTGCAACAACGGGATAGAAATGTCCCCTTTTGTACCTCGGCCACCACCCCTCAGTCGTTGCCAACTTCATCATAACCACCAACGCATCTGCCACCACCACGAACAGTAGCGGTGCCAACGGGCAGCCCTGCATGATGCCCCTTTACGGCTGGAAGAAACCCCCTTCAGGGTTGCCATTTACAAGCACCGCCATCGAGGTCATCGTAATGCACCGCTTGATCAATGCGACCCACCTCCGAAGCCGTGACCAACCCATCCGCCATAACTCACCCCAGAACAAAGGTTGACTGCCTTGCAGCCACAATCTGATCCATAACCCCCTCAACCTAGTGGCCATGACCTTCGCGATAATGAGATAGATCCCATTGGACAGCGCAATGGGACGGAAATCCACCACCCTGACCACCACAATCTTCTTAGGTAGCATACAGAGACACCTTATTCAGCCTCTCAAAACCACAATTTCTTTCGCAGAACTCCGACGCCACCTCTATCACATCTCCCTTTAGAGCCTCCCAAAACTCCTTGTAGAAGCAAACTGAAAAGCCATCCGGCCCGAGAGCCCCATCCACATATAGCGCCCATAACACCCTCTTCACCTCCTCCTCTGCTACATGCATGATCAAATAGGCCGCAACGTCCTCAGAAAGGGTGGCCACGCCTTTCCCCTGCCATCCCCAGCCCCGCCTACCATGCCGACGGTTGAAGTCCCAAAAGTGCGATCTTAGCGTCGCCCCCACCTCCATGTCCCCCTTTATCTTCACCCTTTAAATCTCAACCGATAGAATGCGACTCCTTTGCCCATAAGCCGCCGCATGGAAAAACACATATTTGCATCCCCTTCCTTCACCCAACGATGTTGGGCCCTCTGTCGCCAAGTAATCTCCTCCTTGTCCTCTCTCAAAATCTCCGCCAGACAACCCTCCCTCTCTGCCCGCTCCTCCTCCAACAACGCCCGCTCGTCCTCCAACCTGTCCAAACAACACACCACGTCCTGCGCCCTCCGCTTCTCCCGCCGCTGCTCACGAATCTCCCTACCCCGTACCGTCAGATATTCCCGCAGAGTCTTCAACTTACTAGCAAACTTTGCCTTTGCCGCTCCCTGCACATAACATTTCGCCTAGAACTCGGACACCAACTCGCAGAACACCTCCTTCAGAAGCCATGCCTTCTCGAAGCGAAAGTAGAACCTGTGCTGACTCTCCTCCCTAGACTCTAGAGGACCAAAGCAGGGGCGTGCGATCCGAGTGAGTCCGGGGTAGCGCCCATGCCTCTGCCAACGGAAAAAGAGCTACGCCCTCAGTCGACATCAAATACTGGTCGATGCACGATCTCGACCTTGAATTGCGCCAAGTCACCAGCATCGCAATTCATCCAACACCACCATCCCCCACAGGTTCAATGCGTCCCGCATCGGTCCAGAGTCAGCATCTCTGCCACCCCTCCCCCCAGGACGATCCTTCGGAAACAAGTCACGTTGCTGCCAATGATCCACGGAATCTCCGGGCACCCCGCCCTCGTAGCACAAAGGTCCTCCGTCAACACCTCTAAACCAACTGCACCACATGGGCTATACACATTGGATATCAGCATACGCGTCTCGTCCGCCGACCGTAACAAAACGACCGAAAGCGAGTGCTTCCCACAAATCTCCTCTCCCTCCCGCCCGAACACATCACATTTCCACCCTGTTATTAGCCCCCCGCTGCTCCCACTGCCCCGATCACTCTGAACTCTTCAAGTCCTCCACCCCCGGCTGCCATCCAAACCTCTTCTAGTTCACCATCTACCTTAGTTTCATGTATGAAAGCCACATCCACCCCATTCTCCCTTAGCAATCTTCCCATTGCCCACCTCTTTTCCGCCTGATCCAAACCCTTAATATTCCAAGATAAAATCTTCATTTGGGAACCATCAACGAACCCTTTGGTGGTACCACCCCAATGCAATTGAGCAACACCCGCTCCATTCCTCTCAACAACTTCGAAAGAAGCAATCTCCTTCTCAGCCCCGGCCTCGCACGCCTCTAGCGGCCTGTGCCCCTCCTCACCAGCACCACATGGAGCCCCCTCCTCTGCCACCGCCCACACCTCCTCCTGTCGCTGGACCTCCTCCGCTTCCACACATCTCGCCAGGTCCAACCCCCACTTCACAAATCCCTCATGCAGAGAGCCCCCTTCACTCCTCCCCCCGGAAACCCTGCCTCCCACCTGTATGCCTCCGCCCTTCTCTGCCGCTTTCTGTCCACAATCGTCGACCTTGAATACATGAGACTGAAGTGACCCTTCACCTGCAATTCGTGGGAGTCCACACCCTACCCACAAGCCCCAGCAGAGGTGGACCCACCAACCGCACTGGCCATGCGCGTAACACCGAACAACCGATCAGGAGCAGAGCCCAAGACAACTGGGCCTCCCGATCCAAAGCGGCCCGAGTCGAGCAACTCGAGAACACCCCCTAGTTGCGGGAGGGATTCGCTGCCCTCTACACGACATGAAGCAGCACCATCAATCGGCCCAGATCACCCTCCCTTCGCCTGTGACCCCTCCCCATAGGAGGTGACAAGCCCTATCGTAGATGCCATCGAGTCCGCAACACCCGACACGTGCTCCCCCATCGAATCCGTCACTGAAAGACCTAGAACCTTCTTCTGCTCCGCCCACACCTGTGCACCCGAGAGTCCCTGTTCCAAGTCCACCCGACTCGGTTTGCGAGACCGTCAGCCGAATGTGGATCTCGACCTCCAAAGGAAATCAGATCTTGTCCTCCACCAGCATTCGGATCTGGAACCCAAACCCACACTGCCTCGAACCACATCCGAGAAAAGCGGGACTACCCGAGTCGACCGACTTCGCCCTTCATGCGTCCCGAGCGTGCAACTCTCGAGGACCCCGATTGACATGCTTCGCACGACATCCCCACCACCGAAAAAGGAAACGCTTTTGAATCCCACCAAAAGAGCCCCTTTCCCCTTCCATGCAAACTGCCCCTGATCAAAAGGGCCTCGGTCGTTCACCCTCATCGCCTTCTGCTGCCGCTGACCGCCCCACAACGTTAACCTCCACGCGAAAAGGCACACCATCGATCTGAGCCACCGGCTTGCAGGGGAAATCTGCAACCAACCCAACACCTGCACCACTAGCCCACGGGGGTTGCCCCCTTAGGAGATCGGATGAGATAACCTCCGCCACCTGCAGAACCGACACCAACGCCTTCTGCACCTCCTCCAACTCACGAGCCAGAGCCACCGGCAGCACTCCCCTAACGACAAATGCTCCCTCTTCTACCATCGACACCGCACGCCCATCACGTTGCAACGGAGCCCTCCAGTGCATCCGACCTAAAGACGTCCGAGAAAACTCGACCAGCCTTTGGCTCTCCTTCATCATCAGCTCGCACGCACACACCTTCGACCCCTTGAGCAGCACAACGTTCCCCGTGAATCCCATGCCAAGCGCTGCTCCAATGTCCGCCATTGCCTCCGCCAGCACCTGAGTTCCCCGACGACACACCCCACTAGCAACAAGCAACCACAACTTTCGCACGACCACCTGCGCCGGTGTGAGGATGTTCCACAACGCCCTTAACTGACGCCTCCGGCCGCCTTTGTCCGCACTTGAAACTGCGATGACTGCTCCCGCCACACACAAATCACCTAACAGGGTCCCTGCACACCGCAACACGATGCCCCCTTCCGCCGCACTGTAAGCAACGACCTGGAAACTTCCCTCCGACGCCTGGCCAAATCCGCCTCAATGCAGCGGCGTTGCAGTCGAGCCTCACACACCACGTCGGCGACCCCCGCCACTCATTTTGTTTTTTGGCTACAACATTGGACATCGTAACTTTAGGGTGTACCTCTTCGATTGCTGAACCTTGGAGGTGATGCATGAGATTTTCTTAGAGGTCGGGAAGGTAGTGGCTGCGGTCATTTTCAAACGGAAATTGGGAGAATATTTGGGATGATCACCGAGGTTGAGGGTTAAGCAGTGGAGCGATCTTTGCTACTCCTTCAAGTTGGGTGCATGACGGCGACACTCGATGTAGAGAGGGTGATTGGAGGCGATTCCAACCAACATTGTCATCAGAAAGGGTCCCGAAGTGCTCGGAATCCTTGGGGTCACGATAGATTTTAAGGGATCTCCAGTTGTTGGGCTAGGGATGGAGGCGCCAATAATGTAGGGTTTCAAATCTCTTCTTTCCAAAAGAATTATGCGCAGGCAGGTTTGAGGGGAACGCCCTTTATAGCCAATTCTTCGGATGGTTCAGGTATTTCGACACTACCTGATGCACAAATTTGTATGCCTCAAGAGCCGGTGCAGAATGGTGATATGGAGCATAGGATCCTAAAGAGGTTCAGTGTTCGGGCAGTCATTTTAGTGCTGTCGTATCGCAATGAACTAGTGGGCGTGGGCCCGTTTTGAAAGCATTTGTATATCCCACTGCTCAAGGGTCAGAGTTTGGAAAGACCTTTGTGGGCTCATTGTGTTGGCATAGTTTTTTCACTTTTGGTTTCGACCCAACTGCCCTCAGGAGACCCTCTCCCTTGCTCACGATCGTGCGATGTTTCGATGCTCGAAGGAGGTGGCGAGTGCTCAGAAGGATTTGCTAATATCCTCAAGGAAGAGGAGATAATATGATGGCTTCGGTTGAGAAACCAAGCTGAACAAGAAGGGCCATGGTGTAAGGCCTTAGTGTGACGAGTCTCCAGATGGGGGCTTTGTTGATGTGGCAGCATCAGAGCATGAGAATCCTCTTGAGGTGGCTAGGTATGATTAGAGGGCAGATGGAGGCACCTGCTCCAGTTTGTGACGTCCGTGATCCTTTCACTGAAGGGAGCCAATCAGTCGATCCACAATTTGTATTGGAGGTGGAGAGATGTACAAGGTTCCAAGTGATGGGGGTGAACCCATTGGTTTCTCAATGAGATTCGTCTCTTGGAATGCATGGGGGTTGGGACAATCAAGAAGAGGATGCTGGTTGGGCCCCTTTTAGCAGCATGTCATGCGGATATTCTATGTATGCATGAGAGAAGATTGACTGTTGGGATCTGGTGAAGTGAAAGGTGGTTTTGGGTTCGAGACTTTCATATTCCAGGGTTGTATTGGCGAATGACAGTGTTATAGGTCTTACTGTTGCCTTGAACACATAGGTGTTCAGCCTGATTAGGAGTTGATTCAGTTGCACTTCGTTTATATTGGTGGTTCCAAATTGGTGGTGTCATCCATTTATGGTCTCCTTGGGACATCTTCAAACATTGATTGGATGAAGATTAAGGATGTTCGTGCAAGGTTTTCCAGTCTAACATAGTTTATGGCAGATGATTGCAATGGGCACTTCACTCTGAGGACGGACCTGAGGGGAGAGTCACATGGTACCTGGCCTGGGTTCATGTCTCTTCGTGGATGTCACAGATGATGATGAGGATATGATATTGGAGGTTTGACACATCTAATTGCAAACATACTTTGAGAAGTTCTAATTCTCGGATTGATTGGTTTTTGCTGCTCCTTAGGCGTTGAAGGTGCTCAGCTGGCATTTATTCTCTCTCTCTTCCCTGTTTGGGATCGTATCACTCACCTATGTGTTTGGAAACTGGTGAAGGGGGTTCACGTTCCTCTTACTTCATATTTGAGTGCTCTTGGTTGTTGGAACCATGGTTTCGTGACTTGGTGGCAACCTTTTAGTCGGGCTTGGTTGTAGATGGCCTTGGCAACCAAACATCTTTTCCTGAAACTGGATGCGTTGTGCAAGATGTTGGTGGATCTAAAGAGAACAAAGTGATAGGGAAATTTTTTGATCCAAGTGACAGGGAAATTGAGGAAAACAAGGTAGGAGAAGTGCCCCAGCTTGATTTGTTGAAGGATGAGCTGGACCTGGAGGAGGTTGAGTTAGATATCGGAGAGCAATTCTGAAGATTATTGAGGAAGGTGACCGTAATAGGGAGGTGAAGTGGAGGCATAGATCTCAGCTAGGTGGTTGAAGGAGGAGGTTGCTTATACCATATTTTTTCATGCGGTGGCTAGCAGTTGATGTCGCACTAACCTTATCCACTTGATTGTGGTTGGTAGGGAGGTCTTTCTGGAGGAGGCTACAGTTGTATGTGCTTTTACGGATCATTTTAGGAGCTCCAGTTACGGAGTGTCCTCTAGTGGATCCAGATGGTTTGGCCTATGGATCTCTCATGGTACTGGGAGGCGGTTGATGATTTGATCAATGGTTTTAATATGCTTGAGTTTTGGGAGGCGATCTTTAGCCTAAATGTGGATGTGTGTCCTGGACTTTTCATGTATTTTTAGGGAGTTTTGGGAACTGGCGATCGATGAGATGTTGGCCATGATGTTTGAGTTAGCCAAGGGGAGCTCATGTTTCGATTGCCTGAATTGATCATTTTTTTATTGCCAAAGGAGGATGTTGTGACCAGGTGGAGGACTACCACCCATTGCATTATCTTATGTGCCCTACTTAATCGTCGCACTTTGCCAAGGGTATGGCCTTTCTTGTGGCCTATACTATGGGGTGGTGGGGGCTTTTTATTATGATGTGATGATTGGACAAAAAGCGTTGTTCTTAGAGAAAGGTTCCCTCGACTGTTTATCTTGACATATGGTGCGGATATTGCTGTGGCCAAGGCATGAGATGGCAATTCCTTCTTCCTAGCTTTTTGTCTGATCCGACAAATCAAAGTATAGCCAACCTTATGGCATCAATTGATTCGTTAGACAGGTTGGAGGGTCCCTTATGTAACCTTTTGAATTAGTGAAGAAGTCTTTGGGTGAGTGCCTCCTTTACTGTGTTTCACCCTTTTTCCTTTTTAAAAATCTGGAAGAATAATTCGATGTCCATGCTCCATTGCTCATACGAGGTGTCAACCAACGGTTTTCCACTAATGTCACTCTCCTCGAGCTAAGGTAAAAAGTTAAGGGAAGTTGTCGTACAACATCATATCTCTCTAGAAAATGAAAGCCTGTCCATCCCCAACGATCAAATGCGCAATCGGTATGCAGTCCTTGATATCACCAACACCCTTTTTTAGCATATGAAAAATCATGGCTTAATGGAGGCTCTCGAAATCGAGATTCTACATCAGGAACTCCAACACTACATCCATATGTCTTGCCACACCACATTCCAGTGAGAATACCTTTACGAAAAGGCTAGGAAGCCATTCAGACAATGAGCCACTCTTATACCAAACCTTGATGTTATGGCAAAACTCATGTTTAGAATAGTCACAAGTCAGTCCACTATATGATGTCAACTAATTTTGCTAGCATCCTTCTGGACCATTGCTAGACGAGGTTGGAGCGATTCTTATTGAACGACGAACCTCAAAATCTTTACCATAGCCTTCTCCGAATGATCATTACCTTGGGCTAGGAATGCGCATCAAGTCAGATCTCTTCAGGTTGAAGGTGCCTTGCTTAAGGTCTATTTAATTTGATTTGGCTGCAATGTGCGATTTGTTATCATAAGCGATCCATGGGCTATCTGACCCAAAATTAACATGGGCGCAAGTTTGGGTCAAGTCCATCGGGTTATTTTTTATAGAGTGTGCACGAGTAGTTGAAGGTGTCTCTCCATTAGTGCAGGAAATAGTAAGCATGAATGGACATCGCAAGGATTGTGTGATGCCGTGGAAATACGGTTTTGTTGCAATATTTTTTTTTGTTTTTTATTGTAAAAAACCTAAAGTCACAATCTTGGGTTGTGTCTTTTGGTTTAGACGCGTCTTTTGGATGAAAGGTTGCTTCTTTTAATGGATTGGTTCCTTTTAAGCAACCCACTCCTTTGTAGTAAGAACATGAAATGAAGTTGAATTTAACTAGCCATTGGCTTTATCGCCCTCTCCCCGTGAATATTCTCTGTCCTCTTTAATCCTCTAATCCTGTTCTCCCTTATCTTCTTCTTCTCCCCTCCTATACATCTTGGCATGCTTCTCCCTATCCCCTACCCTAATTTCTTCCCTTCTCATCCCTCAACAATTCTTCTCTAAATTTCAACCGCATCAATTGGTATCAGATCATGGAGCACGAATTGTTCCTATGAGTTGACGATCCTGTCGCACATTGGAGAACGATGCTTGAGTCATCGTGGCTAAGGCTCATGATCCAAACATAAGAAAGTTAAGACTCGCATTCTATCAAGTATCAAGGTGCAACTATGACTGGATTCATGGTTAGAAGAAGATACAATCAATCACGATGAAGATTCACACAATACAACATCGATGCAACATAGGTTTGATGAAAATATATTCATTCGAAATGAAGATTTCATTATTCCAACTGTTGTACAAGAAGACAATGAAGATATGGAACCCATCTTCGACAAAGGTCCTGCTGATGAAGAGTTTGACGTTCTCAACTTATTTGCATACGAAGTCGTTGTCCGAATGACTAGTGCTTTGTTAACACTTTCTTCCTTGTAGAATTCCGACCCGGTAATGCCCACTCCCATTGTGGCATCAGACTCACCAATACTACTACCGTCACTAATGGTAGTTGCTTCACGCCCCCTTAGCGATGCCAGCAACACTCCATCGATCCACTAACACCTTCCATGCATGCAACCCTGCAAGGGGCGATATCAAGCCCTGTTCGACCCTCCAACGAGTGCTTTATCACTGGCATAACTCTCCCCGCCGTTAATACATCTACAGTAGACCAACCCAATGCCTCTACCACTGTCAATTGAGTAGCACATGATGGTGCAATGGGAAATTGCGGAGACACCCTTCAGTAGGAAAGAATTACAAATGTAATGTTGAAAGAAAGAGGAAGTGGCTTAAATTGGGTACGTCGCTCCCACAAATTCAGATGGATTACTTCCCTATCGAACCCGATGAGCAAGCAACTTATCAGGAGATGAGTTTTTCAAAGTCAAGGATATCAGGAGATGAGTTTTTCAAAGTCAAGGAGAATTGATGCAACACAAACATGGTTTTGTTGTAATAATATTTTTTGTGATTTTTATTGTAAAAAAACCAAAAGTCACAGTCTTGGGTTGTGTCTTTTGGTTTAGATGTGTCTTTTGGATGAAAGGTTGCCTCTTTTACTGGGTTGGTTCCTTATTTAAATCAACCTACTCCTTTGTAGTAAAGAGATGAAATGAAGTAAAAATGTAAAAGTTGATTAACCATTGGCTTTATCCTCCTTTCCCCTTTTAATTTCTTCCTCCTCTTTAAGTCTTCAATCCAGTTCCCCTCCCTTATCTTCTCCCTTCCCACACAGATTGGCATCCTCCTCCCTATCCCATTACCCCAATTTCTTCTCTTCTCACCCCTCGACAATTCTTCCCAAATTTCAACCGCTTCATTATGGGTGCATGAAATGGGTATTCAAGAACGAATAATTCACAAAGAGGAGGGCGGTTGTGCAAGCATGCAAGAAGGATAAAGGAGTGTCAATCATCATGAGCTAAGAAGAAGAATGTTGCGATGAAGATGATGACAAAAAGATATGATTATTTCTTGTTGTGTTATAAGAGACAAGAGTGTATTTACTTGTGAAACAAATATTGATTAGAATATTTTGAGGATTGAAATATGTGGTTATGAATCATTATGTGCATCCTAATATTCAACACATGTCTGAGTTAGGCTAGCGAGCTCATGGTTTGGGTTGAGGCCATCACGTGCCTGACCTATTTATTTAGTGGGGTTAAATTTGTGGACCATATGCGAGCCATTATAAAATTGTGCTCGGGTTCAGATCGGGTTTGGGGGTTGGGTTGAAGCTGTCGAACACAATGGTCATCTCTACCTCGGGTCAAGGAGCCATGAACCCTAACTTTCCTAATGTAGTAACATAAGAGAGCTGTGTTGACATCTCCCATCTAAATTGACGTGGCCCCTACGTGTTGCCATCACTCAACCCTTCTTCTCTTCTCACCCTCCTCCATAATCACTTATGTTCTTGACGATGCTCAATGTTGGCAAAAGACATAGGCCTGGTGTCCATCTGGTTAAGCATGCAAACCACATCCTATGCATCCTGCCTCCATTGAGGATGTTGGTGTAAGATCTGCCACTGAAAAACGTTCATGTAACCTCTGACCTGAACAGTTTGAAGCTTGTCGCCACATTGCAGTTTCCTTCACACAATAGCCATTCCATCACTCTGGCTCGAGCAACCAAGATATCTCAATCCAGAAAGATGTGTGGAAGGGCATAATGCCTTAGTGTCCTATAATAAGGGCATTTGATCAGAGCAACTCCTTAACATATACTAAAAACTGGAAAGCTGGAATTGTTGCATCCATTATGAAGATATAAAAACATGTCAATTTTAGAATTCGATGACAAACTCTGCCAAATCTTCGATTCCAGGCATTGAGGGTCTCAAACTGCAACGCACCGATAAATTGGTCATGCTGTGAAGAAAAGAATGGGAGGACCTCATTATAGAGGTGTTGTGAAGAACGAGAGAAAAAAAAACTTACATTTGGATTGGAAGGGAGTGGTTTCAAATGTATGTCAAATGAAGTTTTTTTAAACCCATGCAAAGCGCATGCAAGAGGGGAAATCATGAGGGAACCGAGCGGGTCTATCTCTGTGTTACTCGGGGGAGAGTGTATCTCATTTGAGGGCGTGTTCGTTAAAACTGGGTTATTTGCTCTTACTTCAAGTTTTGATAACCGCCTACCAAATGTGAATATTTTCCTGCTACAGCAAATAGTGATTATCCTTTGGACTTTTTTTTTAAAAAGGTCATGTCCTGAATCCCCAAATGTCCTAGAAACAGCTAATGCTTGTGCCGTCTATGGATGGGATTTTGAGTGGGTTACTCCAATATTGTAAGAAATGGACAACTAATAGGTCACCCATTATGACATTGGATGCTGGGTTAGAATAAAATATGGGGTACTGTGGTCTATGGTTTTATTATCTGCGGAACAAAATCTAGTAAGGTGACCATTACATTCCTAATAGGTGGATGTGCTATATGTTGGAGAAGAATTTAAAAGGGATTTTTGAGGGACATAATTCTAACATGACTGATATGCATGCTTGAAAAAAATAATCACGAGAGATGTCAATGTACCAACGTTGAACTAATAGCGGTTTCTGTTGCTGAGATTGGAAGGTTACTCATTTCTTTAGGTGTGCTAAACTAATTGGATGTTTAGGGGGGTTTCTTGGGTAAAGCTTTTATCTCCCTCTTAAAATGCACCCTAAATTTTTGGTTGCCTGCTTCTTTTGTGGGATTAATTCATTAGTGCAGTTTTCTCAAGCACTTTTCCCGATATATGTGGTCATTAGACAACTACTATCACTTTAACAAATAGAGGCCTGTCTGCTATTGAATCACATGGATCCGATTTCAATGCTTCTAAACATTCATGTTATCTTATATTTTTAGTAATTAGAGAAAAATTGTTTAAGATGCTTTAACAGTATATCCGGATGGGAGGCACCTGCATCAAAATTTTTTATATGAACTTTTATTTGGAATAATGTTTTTTGGGGTCGGGTAAGGGAGTGGTTATATACCCTCAACCAGAATCATGGGATGCTTACCTGTACAATGAATATGATCATTAGGGTGCCATTTTCCTTTTTTAGAACTATGTCAACAAGCCATTTACTCTGTTTTTTGTACTCCCACAGCCCAAAGAAATGGTGGATTTTCTTGTGCTAATCAATCAGCTCATATGCAAATTCAACTCTTCCATTACCTCCATAGTAGAGGAAATATTTCCTACAATTGCAAGCAGAATCTTTCAGGTCCTTCCAAAGGATCCATTTGCATCTGACCCCGGTAGCAACACCGAGGTATGTTATATTGACTGCGAATTGTGTGTATCCTTATATAATATATACAATCATTTTTTTCTTTACGTTTTTTAAACTTGTTCTTTGGGCGTAGGATTTCTAGTTTGTTTGAGATAGGGGTTGTTAACTTGCCGAGTTTAAGCAGTTGATTTTACTCCATTAGATTTTATGGGAAAGTTCTCCTCTTTGAATGATAGCTAGTTGGAATGCGTCTTTGTTGGCTTTTGAGTCTTGGCAACATGTAGATGTTGCTAACAACAAGATATTATCCGTCGTATCTGTTCTATGTTTTGTTGGTAAGATATTTGAGACACAATAGAAGATGATAAGATGCTTTAGGTTGTTTGAAATGTCCATAGAAGGTCAGCCGATGCTCCTATATTGCGAGGAATGGTGCTGTCTTCGGATGAGAAGAGAAACATTAAGACGTATCTTGGAATAAAATTAGGTATATAGTCAAATTTTCCTTGTGGCTTTCCGATTTAAGAAGGCTGGATACGATGTGTGAATGTTCTGATAACTTTCTACATCTTATCGGACCTTATGTCGACTGCTTATCTTTTTCTTCCTGGGCCATTTCTTAGCTGTGACTGGTTATATGGTGATGCTGCTTATCTTTTTCTCCTAGACCATTTCTTTGCTATATCCGGTTAATATGGTGCTGAGCTGCTAGTCAGAATTGAACTTTTTTTACCTTATGACTTTGCAGAAGGTTGTTATACTGCTATGTTTTGTGGACATGTCTGCTTTGTCAATTATATACCGTGGCAAAAAACTATTAAGTTTCCATGCTTTCTTGGAATTAAGACTCTAGTTTGTTATTTGAAAATTTTGAAACTTTGGTAAAATTGTAGATAACTCTTAAATGGATACTGATGCAATTTGAGCTAATTTGCATATGGTGTCATTGGTTTTCTATTTTGCAGTTTTTGTTTATTTTTTTTGGCTTCTGATTATCGGATTTTTTTACTGTTATTAAGGAAATGCGGGAACTGCAAGAACTCCAGAAAACATTATATACCTTTCTTCAAGTTTTGACAACGCATGATCTCTCCTCTGTTCTTCTTGCTCCGAAATGTAGAGGATACTTGGATGTTATTATGCAGTCATTATTGATTAGTTCATGTAGTCACAAAGATGTGCTAGTCAGGAAGGTGTGCATGATCTACTTTTGGCTACACTTTATGTCTGCATATAATGCTAAGTTAGTCCCACTGTTGTGTTTTTTTTCTAGACATCCGTTCAGATCATCACTAGATTGGTCAAAGATTGGGGCTGCAAACACGTTGGGGAAGAAAAGGCACGTTCTTTCTTGGGTTACAGCAAAAATTGTTGTGGAAATATTTTTTTTATATATCTTTTCTTGAAGTATCGACTCTGCAATTTTGTTGGTTGATAGCTAAATTCTTTCCCTGTCCAGGTTCCTGGTTTCCAGAATTTTATTACAGAGACATATGCGATAAATTGCTGCCTATTAAGTGTTCTAGAAACTTCATTCAATTTTCGAGATGCAAATACGGTAGAAGCTTTCCTCTTTTTTGTTTCTTCGAGATTATTATACCTCCTTTGACGGATTATTTTGAACAATTGTTGATATTGCTGCATTGACAGTTTTTCCTTTTCCAAGAAAGTAAAAAAGTGAACTTTTCCTTTCTAGCATGCGACAAATGCTCTGCTTATATATAATGAGGTTCCATTTTTTTTGAAAACCAGAATGAGTTCAAATTGTAAAACTAATTCTAGGCTTTTCTCCTCGATCTTGGCCTAGCTATTATTAGATACTGCACCTGAAAAGGGTTATGTAGCGGTTTCCGTAATTAAATCATTGATATGTTGCGAGGAAGGTGCTAGAGATATTTTCATGCTAGCTAATGAGAGGATGAAAGCTTACTAGTGGTCACTGGAGATGTGATATCAAGGTAGAAGAATTATTTGTAGTCTTTAACGTGAGTGGATCTATCAAGATCACTTTAAAAGAGTTATTAGACTCTGCAGTACATACATATCATGCTTTTTATCAGCGAGGACAAAGAGTGAGGTGAACGAGGATTAAAGAACGATGTAATTTGGGAAATTAGTGTGACAATATGGCATTATCCTTGAATTTCAAAGGATATTAAGGAAGGGACCACTTGGCTTATAAAGGTATTGGTATTTTTTGATGAAGCCTGATAATATCTAATACAGTAACAGAAGCAACGGCCGAGCCTTTTCCACTTAAGTGCTCTGCTTTCATGGATTGTTTGCTTCCAGATAGATATAATCAAAATTGAAAAAAACAATATCCCCTTTTGAGTCTCCTTCCAACATTTCTTTGATCTTCCCAACCCCTTTTATCTAACTTCTCACAATGGGAACTGGAGCATCGGATGACCTTTTGCACATGTCCAGGAAAATAGAAAATGATTGGAGAGAAAGTAATTGTCATATCCATATACAAGAACAAAGAAGAGCTGCAAGACAGTGCAACCTATATGGGTATAAAATTTACGAGCCATACAATGTGGTTGTGGGCCAATGATAATTGAAGTGGGACTGAGACAAACTTCAACAATACCAAATACCATATTTGGAAAGAACTTTTGTTTGTTTATTGTTTCTGAAACTGCTTCTGATTTTGTATCAACAACGCAACATGGAAAAGTCTAGAGAAGAAAGCAGTGTTTGTATTGCATATCTTTTTGATAACTGATTTATGTTATAACTGATTTATGCTAAATCAATAGCTTGTTTGAAGAATATGATTGGGCGACGAGCTTTTGATATCATTATGAATAGGTACGAAGTTCAACCTTGAGTCCTTTTTTAACCTTGGATATGGACGAAACTTGGAGAGTCTCTTGGTGCAAGTTGTTTATAGACAGCATATGTTATAGTAGATGATGCAAGAGATAGACCCTATAGGAAGTTTGAGTGTTGGAGGGGGTCTTTTAATTGTAAGGTTCTTTTGACCATCTAGAATAGGGATGGAATATATGAAACATGAATTCAATGACAAAGGTAAAGCTTGGAACGCATTGCATTTTAAACACATTGATGCTGATGCAATTATTCTCAAGTTGACAGGGCGGCCCTGAATTGAAGAAAATTGCTGATTGGGGGATTTTTCAAATTAGGAATTCCCGTCCTTAATTTAATTTTTTAAATTAGTTAGGTATTTTATTTAAATAAATTGAGATTGTAATCTCAACGTTTTTGGTAGATAAAATTAGTTAAGAGTTAACTAGAATCGGTCAGAGTCAATTAGGATCGATTAGGATTTTATTTGAATTTGAGTTTCTTTCTAATTTTGTAATTCATCCCCTCCTATATAAAGGGGATGGTAGGCATTTGTGAGGGACAGTTCATAATATATAAAAATTGAGTTTATCTCTGTCTTTCTCTATCTCTCTTAGCGCGATCTTTGCGATTCATCTACAAAATCCCGCGCAACCGGCGCATTTTCCCCTCTCGCCCTATAATTTCTTCTCCACCAATTATTCCCACCGTCAAAATTAATTTTCTACCGTTGCAAATTTTTATTTGCTCATTTGGTATTAGAGCATGGCAATCGAATCGTCCTTGCGATTCGAGGATCTGATTGCATATTGGCGACTTTAATTCGATTTGAGCCGTCTGGGGTCACGGTTCTCATCCACGACAACGAAGATACAAGAATCGTCTTCTAGCATCCGTGAACGTTCAACAATGGCTTGATGGCAACCTATTCAACCAAGAAGAAGAATTCATATTCAAAGAAGATCCATCCACTGCAACACCCAAACAACAATTCCTAGAGGATTCCTCTAGTACAACTTTTGCGCAAGAAGACGAAGATAAAGATGTGGGACCGATTTACGACAAAAGCATCGTGGAAGAGCATGATGATTTCCCTACCAAAATCCCCTTCGTTTGCTGTCCAAGAAGCCCCAACGTCACCGACACCATCACTACCACCGTCGCAGCCAACATCGTCACCAATCTTGCCAACCCCTCCTGCCAAACCATCAACCCTGGTTCTACCCACAACCAGAGAACCCACTTCCTGCGGCCTCCCGAACGGTTTGTACGGACACCACCCTTGCGCGCGAGGCTTGTGCGACCACCGCCGCCTTGCGTGCGTCTCGCGCCAGCGACCTGCGCAATGCAAGCACTACTTCCTTCGCTTCTTGGGGCGCCATAAGGGACCCCACTGCTTCTCTCGCCACCATCACTCACCAGGAGTTCGGCATCGAAACCAAACTTGTTGCTGCAGCACGCGTCGCCCTCCATCCCAACTACCTTCATCCCACCATCACCGCCCTTGCGCGACTCCACACACGACTCCATGCCACCCGCGCTGCCGGCCGCCGCTCGATCTCGATCTACACGGCCGTCATGCACGCATCGGACGCGGTCATCACTGTACGCGCGGCTGGGGTCGTGTCACCTCGTCTGCACTGCTGGAACCCTTATTCTAGGGTTCGCCGCCACCAAAAGAGGCACTACCCACTCCACGGAAGAGGCCACGCTGCCATTTGCTCCCAAGTTGCTGTCGTCGATGATATTTCATGGGGAGAAGAACCCTAACGAGGGTTGGAGAGTCCTCAATCGGATTCCCTAAAACAATGGATGAGATAATTTGGAGAAACTACAAGCATGCCCTTCCTCACAATAGTCTTTATATAAAGGACCAATTGGAGGATAAATTATGTTATGGGTATTTTTTAAGTGAAGGGGTAGAATATTTGCAACCACGCTCTCAGGTGGCAAAAAATTATAAGCATAACATTGAAAAGGAGCAAAATTGGGGATACCTACTCAACCAATCTAGATGAAATTCTCTACCAATAAATTAAAGATCGAGCAATTCGTCCGGAGACGAAATTTTCAAGCGGGGGAGATTGATGCAATTATTCCTAAATTGACATGGCGGCCCGAATTGAAGAAAATTGCTGTTTTGGGGATTTTTCAAATTAGGGATTACCGTCTTTAATTTAGTTATTTTAAATTAGTTAGATATTTTATTTAAATAAATTGAGATTGTAATCTCAACGTTTTTAGTCAGAGTCAATTAGATCGATTAGGATTTTATTTGAATTCGAATTTCTTTCTAATTTTGTAATTCCTCCCCCCAATCTAAATGGGATAGTAGACATTTGTGAGGGACAGTTCAAAATATATAAAAAATGAGTTTATATCCGTCTTTCTCTAGCTCTCTCTGCGTGATCTTTGCGATTCATCTCCAAAATTCCGCGCAACCGGCGTGTTTTCTCCTCTTGCCCTATAATTTCTTCTCCACCAATTATTCCCACCGTCAAAATTAATTTTCTACCGTTGCAAATTTTTATTTGCATCAGATGCCTTTAACTTAGGACGTAATAATTGATGGAGAACATCGATCGCAGAAAACGTGCACACACATACACACTTTTATTCTTTTTTACTGTTGATTATTCTATTGGCTCTCTCTTTTGGTTTGCATGTTCTCCTAGGTATAGTTTACGTTCTTATAAACAATAGGCCAATTTCTGAACTTTCGTTGTTTCCTTCTGTAATCAGCTTCTGCTTTTTGGAGAAATCGTGACAGCAAAAAAAAGTCATGTATGAAAAATATGGTGAAAACTTCCTACATAACTTTGTATCCAAGGGTCTTTTAGCTGCACATTGCACACAAGATCTAGCACAGCAGTACTATCAAAAGTTACAGGTATGAATATTTACTTCTTGCATGTCCTTGTTTCCTTCTAAAAAAAGTCCCTGTTTCCTTCTGCTTCTTTTGCCATCTTCTGGATCTTTGAATTTTTTTGTGCATCTTTTTTAGGCAGTGAGAAGTTGCATTTTAGAACTCACCAGCTTCTTGCGAAAAACATCAACACATTGTTAATCAATACAACTTGATGGAAAATTTTCTGATAACTTGCTGGTTTTCGATTGTTAAGTTGCAGTTGTCTAAGTCGTGAAGTCTGATCTGATCAAAATTTCTCACCTAAGCTCTGGAGTATTTTGAATGGTCCCAAGATTGTTAGGATTAAACCTGCTTACGTTCTGTACCTCAATGTGATGCGTTGGGTGGAAACTTCTGAAATGGGAGTGCGATGAAAATGTTTCATCTGTCTTGTATTGCCCGCTTTACGACTAAAGGGTTGCAAAAATTTATTAAAATTGCACAGATTTGTACTCAAGATTTGTCTAGTTTGCCTTAATAGTATTGATGAAAAGTACAAGTCATAGCATGCAGAGGACCTAAAAAAGCTTTTTTCTTCCCTTCACTGTCACTTCTCCATGTGGCTTATGCCTGATCCCTATTCATCTTCCCTGTTCTTGTGGTGGAACATACTAATTTGATGCTGTCCCCCCCCCCCCCCCCCCCACATAGAAAAAAATACACACCCTATTGTTATAGGAAATTGCATATATGCATTTGTTATTTCCTTTATGTGTAATTTTCCATTGGTTATTTGCCCCTTAAGGTTTCTCCATATAAGAGAGCCCTATGGCCTCAGAACAAACAAGTTATTCATTTTTCTGCACCTATCCTAACTATATAGTGCTTGAATGAAGTGCTCCCTACATAGAGACAAGTATACACATCCTAACCTTGTTCTTCCGTGTTTAACATAATGCATTTCTTACGTTTAATCATCACTATTAACAAGATATTTTGTTAGGGAATTGTGAAGAAGAAAGCGAGGGAGGATATAAAAGATGTCAAGGAGAGGAAGGTGGAGTGAAGGGAGAGTTAGGTGGGGAGGGTTGTTGCTTACTTGGAGGCTGCTAATTCTTGCTTCTTGGTCGGAGGAGGTTCCTCTAAGACATGCTCATGCTCCCATAATTGCTGGTTACTTTGCTGTGGATGATTGGTGGGTACTCTTGTTGGTTGGTTTGGGACAATTTCTATTGATTTGCAAGTGAGTCAATGGGTCACCTTGTGTGAGAGTGCTATTTTTTTGTATAAATATGGTGGCCTTGTCCATAAACAAGGTGGATGGTTGTCTGGTGGGTGCCGTTGGTGGGGGCTTTGATGTTTTAATGACTATTATTTTGGTAGGTTTGGTGTTATGCACTTTGTCGACAGATGGATTTCGAGGAGATATGACTTATGCCCTTAGTATCGCTTTTTGGCGAAAGGTTTGCGATATTATGATGTCCTTGTCCTCATAGGCACTCCTATATGTGAGTAAAGGTTCTTCTATTTTATATGAAAGCCTTTTTCGATGATGGTGCCTTACCTTTGAGACAAATGCAATGTTGCATAAATAAGGATGCTCCTTTGCAGTGTTAGGAAATCTCTTTCCCTTTTCAGTAGTTTGATAAAAGAGTCTCTTTTGTCTTCAACCACGATCTTTACTTTAAATTAAGGCTTAAAATGTTGATGTTGCCAGCATATTGTCTGATAAGAGAACCAACATATTGGCGACATGTTACCCTAGTGGACCAAAAATGAGGAAATGCACGTGAACTTTGATTTTTTTGGAAATTAAAGTTTCTATTTTTTCTAATCAATACAAGTCATTTTACATTTATTTTCTAAAATTTACGTCTAAATACAAGTCTTGTAAAGTATCAACATTTATAGCGTGCTGATAGCTTGATGGCCCTAATATGCCGAATCTTTAAGGCATGCAATTAGAATTTAAAAGTCTAGTCAAGTTGAAATAATAAACACAACCCGTAATTCATAATGTATACAATAAATAAAACACAAATACATGTACTTACCGAGAAGTTCAATAGAATCAGAAGTAAGAAGAGCGTTTGGGCGAATCCATTTGTTTTGTTTACTCTCTTTTTCAATTTCTTCTCCTGATTGCTCTGTATATTCCATGTAGTTTTCACATATTATGTAGTTATACATGGTATACACGGCTTTGCATTCCATAATATAATGCGTAGATACATGGTCTTCGATATGTGCAAGGAAATCAATCCGAGGATAACTTTTTGGGAAGGAGGCAAATTACATGGATATCGATATAGAGAAGCATGTAGCTTTATAATCACACGACGAAGTTGACGGGATGAGATATAGAGGATATGATATTTGCTGAGGTTGACTTGGAGGCATTGCGAGGTCAAACCGAGAAATATGTAACACCCCGTACGGCCGTACCATATTGCGCACTCTGTGATTGTAAGGAGGTATCACCCTAGCTACTAAGACTACAACTATTGTAACCTAAGCAGGAGGAGGAGAGGAGCTGTATGATTTATCCCGTGACTGTCCATAATCTTCATAATAATATGAATCATATACACCACCATATGGGCTTGATATAACTCTATAGCATCCAACACTCAACATTGAATCTTCCTCAACTCATGCTTTGCCTTGACGAGGGTTCGGACCCGTTCGGATCACTCCCCTCTCGTTTGGGACTTGGGGGAACAAAATTCGACCCGGGGCTTTTTCAGGTACGAGAAGGCATGGCTTCTTGAGGACTCTTTTCGCGAGATGGTTTCTTACCACTGGACCTCTACGATCGCTTCTGCTTCGGCGGTCTCGAGATTCTTTCAGAAGCTCGTTTCGTTGCGGGGAAGACTTTGCTTATTCAAGAAGGAGTCGTGCGCTGCTCACCGGGCAGCCAGGGCCTCGACTGAGGAGATTCTTGCCGACCTTGATCAGCTCGAGGATTCCGGTCCTCTCTCATCTGAGAATCTCGCTCGGTGGGAGGCTTCTCTCAGGAAAGTGGCGCTGGAAGATACGAAGAGAGTTGCGAAGTGGCACCAGCGTTCTAGGCACAAGTGGCTCGTGGAGGGGGATACCAACATGGCATTCTTCCATCGTGTTGCCAGCGGACGCCGACGTGCAAATACGTTGCGCTCGGTCTTAGTAGTCGGCGTCCGTGTTGCGGGTGACAAGGGGATGGGTAATCTGATTGCCAGGCACTTCCGTGCGTTCTCTTCGCGGTCCCTTCTACGCAGGTGGCGTTGGTTGGACCACGGGGCGGGCGGACACGGGGATAGCGGCTATCGTCGGAGCTCGCTTTGGGCCTGGTTGTGCCTGTGTCCTTGGAGGAGGTTTGGGCAGCCGTCTGGGCTCTCAACGCGGATGGCACGCCTGGGCCGGACGGGTTTCCTGTGACTTTTTATCGGGACTTTTGGGATCTCCTTGCGGGGGAGGTCCTCGAGGTGGTTCAAGAGGTGTGTTTGTGCAATGCGGGGGTCGAGAAAATTAATCGGGCGCTGATTGTTCTCTTGCCGAATAATAGTGCGGCTGAGCGCATTGAGGATTTCCGACCAATCGCCCTCTCCAACGGACTCTATCTGATCGTCGCTAAGGTGTTTGCTCTCCGCCTTAGCAGGGTTCTCGCGAACCTCATTTCTCCCGTCCAGGCGGCTTTCGTCCCTGGCAGGCAAATTGGGGACTGCTTCATTATGGCATATGAAATTGTGGCGGATTGGAAGAGGCTTGGTAGGAAGGCCTTGCTATGGAAGGTAGACTTTGCCAAGGCTTACGATACTCTTGATTGGCGCTTCCTACGGGAAGCTTTGCATAGGAGGGGTTTCCCAGACACTTGGATATCTTGGATGAAACTTTGTGTTACCACAACTTCTTTGGCGGTTCTTGTTAATGGCCGGCCGGAGGGCGGATTTTACCAGCCTCAGAGGGGAGTCAAGGCAGGGGTGCCCCCTTGCCCCGCTCCTTTTTGTCATCGCGACGGATGCGTTGGCCTGCATGTTGGTGCAGGTGCAACGTTGTGGCATGTTCTCGGGCTTTTCCAAGGACGATCTTAATATCCCATTGTTACAATATGCGGACGACACCTTATTTTTCGAGGAGGGCGGCAGGGAGGAGGTTGGGGTCGTTGCTGCCATGCTGGATCTCTTTGGGGAAATGTCCAGTCTCGTCCAAAATCGGGACAAGTCCATTTTGGTGCCTTTTGTGTTCTCTAAGGAGGAGGCGCGCTCGTGCTCTGCTGACCTGGAGGTAGGCTGCGGCAAACAGTTGTTTCGTTACCTCGGGATGTCGCTTTCTATTGGGCGGGCGCGACTGGCGGATTGACTTCCGACCATTGAGAAGATGGAGGGCAGGTTAGCGGGATGGAGTTCCTCCATCCTCTCCAGAGGGGAGGAGGGGGGGGGGGGGAGGTTGGTACTTCTAAAGGTGGTGTTGGCATCTATTCCCACTTTCTTCATGTCTGCGACAACTTTACCGAAGGGGATTCGTGTACGTATTGAAGGACTTATGAGGAGATTCTTATGGCGCGGGAGCGGGTTGACGAACGAGGGCATCCATCTTGTTGATTGGACTACGGTCACACTGCCGAAATCGGAAGGCGGATTGGGTGTCCGTAACCTAAATGCTATGAATGAGGCGTTACTCCTGAAATGGATCTCCCGTGTTTGGGGGACCTCTGAGGATATGTGCTGCAAGTTGATCCGCCATATTTACCTTTGTCGGAGCCCCATGGCTCTTGTGCCCACTACGGGTGTTCGTCCTTCCCCATTTTGGAGGGGGATTCTCTTGCTGCTCCCCCGTTTCCAGGACTTGTTCCAGCCCATCTTGGGGAACGATCTATCCTTTGCATTCTGGCTCGATAACTGGACTAGTGAGGGGACGATTGCTTCTCGCTTCCCAAGGCTCTTTGCTTTGGCAGCGGACAAGGAAGTTAAAGTTGCCGATGTGTGGTGTGATGGGAACTAGATGCTCAGATTTTGCGCAAAATTTTCAGATCAAAGACTCGATGAGCTCCTTCGGCTGTTTGATTCTCTGACCGGGTGCGAGGGCCCCAGGGGGGCGGGACCACTGGCTTATGCGGCTATTCGGAGGTCGCCACTTGGTCCTTCCGAGGCCCTCACTAAAGACTGCTCCTTCATCTGGGGGTTTCATCTCCCTGAGGGTATCAGATTCTTTCTATGGCTCCTCAGGTGCAAGCGCCTAATGGCACAGGACTGTTGTCTGCGGTTCTTGGGCTCTGCTTCGAATTCCTGCTACCTGTGTGGGGTGGCCATTGAGTCGGTGGATCATTTATTCTTCCAATGTCAACGCGTTGCGGATTCTTGGGTCGAGTTGGGGTTCGACTGGGTTGACACGTCTTCGTTCGACACCTTTTGGGAGGGGTTCCAATCTAATCCACCCTGACCGCGGGTGGAGCTGTTAGGTCCTTTGTCGTTACTATGGTGTATTTGGCTGGAGAGAAATGGCTTGGTGTTCTCGGGCTGTTTCTATAGGGAAAATGTATTAGCTCGGTCAAAGGCTTTTGCAGAAGCCTGGTCATCTTTATGACCCCCCTTTTTTTGTACTCGTTTTCCTTTTCTTTCCCTTTTCTTAATTAATTGATTGGGGAGGGCACCATAGCGTGTTACCCCCTCTTTTGGTCTTCAAAAAAGATAGTGGTTGTGCCATCCTGGTGATATTGTGGATGTGGTTGTGAATACCTGTAGGATCACGCCTACGCATGATATGAATGGTATCAGCTCTGCATGATTTGAACCTTAGGGAGGAACTAAATGTAAGTGCCATGCATATCGATGCGTTGGTCCATTTATTCTTATCTTACATGTAATGCTTGATTAAGTCCGCTCCCCCACACACTAGTATGCCTTTCACATCACATGAATATCTCATTTTGCCAAGCCTCTTGAACTGCATCATCTTTGTCATCGTTGTCTCCACTTGATTTTGCTTTGGATCTGACGCCTTCATCAACCACATTATCTTTCAACCCTCCATCATGGTTTAGATATCGACCTGATATGGCCATGTAATGTTCCATATCTGCCTCCATCTACAAAGCAATTTGTGTGTTTGACCTTCCTCTCTCAAATTCAAGTGCACCATTATCATCCATCTGTAAGATGCCTTCATCTTTATCACCTAAATCTTGAGTATTGAAAAAATGTAAGTAATATATAGTCTTGCTTATCATGCTCCTTGTATACATCATCTTCGATCTAAGATTGCAATGTACGCAG
The DNA here is from genome assembly GCA_037367405.1 of Ottelia alismoides. NCBI lineage: Eukaryota > Viridiplantae > Streptophyta > Magnoliopsida > Alismatales > Hydrocharitaceae > Ottelia > Ottelia alismoides. The sequence goes on along the minus strand of JAZKJV010002292.1, from coordinate 73,784 downwards.
ACAAGATCATGCAGCTTGTATGTCCCCAAACAATACCATCTTTTGGTGTAGGTGATGTTGAATGTACTCCAACACCTTCACAACCACTTGTTGTAAATGCTAAGAGCATCCATTCCATAAAGGATCCATCATTCGCTTGAAAAAATAGATGAAGTTGTTTTAAACCTCCATTACAAATTTATCTGAAAAACCTCTATTATAAATTATATTTTATATTATAAATTATTTATTAGCCAAACATATAGGTTTATACATACGGAGGAGTGTTATTCCATTTGCATATTCCGATCCCTCTTCACCATTTGCATATTCCGATCCCTCTTCAAAGGAACCTAAGGCCTTTCTTAAAATATCTTATCTTTAAAATGATAATAGCGACATGCATTTATGATCAAGCCTATAAATGTGCAATAGTTAAAAGAAGGTAGACTAAATAGTAGATAATTCATTAACTTTTTATACTTTATTTATGCAACTTGTTTGCTTGTCTCTTCATTTCACCAGCTTCTTTACTAAAATATGGAAGGGGCCCCGGGCTAGTGTCGATGTTATGCTTTTAGGGATATCTTGATTTAGTTAGTACACTAAAAAATAGATATCTATTAGAAATGATGACGCTAGGTTTGCGAGAATCGACAGATGACATCATTAGAACTGCAGGGGCCTATCAGCCAGTCCTGTCCCTCGGATGATGCTGCTGCCACCTGAACTCTCCTGCGCTGAGCAGTGCCCTATCAGCCAGTAATTTTGAACAAACATCATGCAAATCGGGGGCCCCAGCTCCTCGCTGTTGGCTGCTGATCATCACACAAGTGATTGTCCTCTCCCGTCAGCTTCTCTGCAGTTAAAATTCTTTCTAATGTGCAAACATTGCCACCGCAACAACAACCACCACTTGCTGGTGTTTTCACTTCACCTCCTTTCCATTTTGTATTGTGGCCCGCACTCTTGCATCCCCGTCGCTATTCCTCCAAGCTACTGTAGACATTTTCTCTGCTTTGTAGAAATTGCAGTGGGATTTCTAGGGGTCAGCAGAAGAGAACCATGGTGGAAATCGATGATACAATTAAAAGATATATATAAGACACACACACACACACACACATATATATATATATATAATATAACCACCACCTCCACCTAACCTTTTTGTGGTTGACTACACGGAGTTATAGCTTCTTGAAACATACTCTTGCTTGATAGAAAAAAAACATTGAAAGAAATATATACTCCCATAAATGTGATCGCTACCCATTCAATCAAATTTTCCCTCCGGATGTCTCCTTTTATCCCGTAACCCTAAAGCAACACTTTTAGGCATTGTGCTGGGATTTTTCGTGGGTCGCTGCATGAATATTTTTCTTAATGCTTTTCTATTGTGCGACAGGATGATGATATAAAAGTTTTCAAATCCTTTTATCAATAACTTATCCACAAATTAAGACATCAACGGAATGGAAGCCTTGTTTTTATATAGTATTATCGTAACGATCTTATATTCATTTTGATAGTGCATTTTTCTTGTGGATGAGCTTCGTGTCATTGGTGATCTCCTATTTCTTATATATACAGGCAGGTCCTCAAAGAGCTCCTTTATGTATATCTATGATCCCCCCCCCCCCCCCCCCCCCCAATCAATGAAGCTCCAACAGAAGTTTGCCCCTCAATATCCATTGTTCTCCGTGCTTCATCTCTGCAACCTGTAACCTGGGTCCTGGACCATCTGACTCAATAAAAGTACAGTTGAAATGTCTGCCTATCCATGTATGGTGGATGAAGGAAAACATATCCTAGCTTTACAAAGCTCCATACCAGATGCCTTCGTGAGCTTACATATAGAGGAAATCACCTAACAGAGACACTAACTCTCCTCAGAAACATCGTTGCATCCCTATCACTTTTGTGAAGCTCTTCATGGTCAAAGATCTGCATGTTACACCTTACCAAGAAATTAATGGATATGCTAACCACAATTTCTGTCGAGTTGGCACACACTGAAACTCCACCACAATCATCGCATTCCTCCAATTGGCTCATGTGACAAGGCAACTCCTATCATCTGGAAAAGTAGATCTCCTGCATAACACGCACACACACTCACACCATTAGATTGTCACATCTTCCGATGACACATTCTCTTTGTCTGAAGCACGTTGTCTCAGATCAAACCGCTATGGTTTCCCCCGACTAGTTCCCCATCCCACCTCAGAAGAAAACATCCCTGCCATAATAAGCTCATACAAATCGAGCACTACACTGCCTCTGCTGATGAGTCCGACCACTTGGGTTTGATAACGTCATGGAGAGCCATACAAAGCATGCCCCTTATAAGTCAATCCAAATATTCAGGGGCAGCAAAGTTAAATGGATAATCTGATTTAGCCCGAATATATTAGAACTAACCAGATCACGTTTATTGGAGAAGGCTTATGATTATGTCTCACGAGAGATATTGTGGAGAGTTTTGGAGAAGATACAAGTACATGTCCTATATATTAACCTCATAAAGGATATGTATGATAGGGATTTATCTTGTGTAAGGACCCCGTCTGAGAAGACAGACTATTTTGATATCAACATTGGTTTACATCAAGTTTCAGCATTGAGTCCATTCCTTTTTACTTTGATTATGGACGAGTTGACAAGTCACATTCAGAATGAGCTACCTTGGTGTATGTTATTTGCTGATGATATTGTGTTAATTGACGAAACTAAAGATGGAGTAAATAAGAAGCTTGAGATCTGGAGACATGCATTGGAGATTAAAGGATTTCGTATAAATAGGGCTAAAATGGAGTATACAGAATATATGGAGTGCACCTTTGATGGAAGCAATGATGAAGGAATCAAGGTGGAGATTGGTGACAATAACATTCAGAAGAGAGATTCTTTTAGTTATCTGGGATCTATTTTGCAATAAGATGGGGAAAGTGATGGAGATGTTACTAATAGAATAAATGCAAGTTGCCTAAAGTGGAGAGGAGCCTCTGCCGTTCTCTGTAATAAGAAAATTCCTTTAAAAATTAAAGGAAAGTTTTACAAAGCAACCGTGAGACCTGCTATACTCTATGGATATGAATGTTGGCCTGTGAACCATAACATGTGCAGAGAATGGTTGTAGCAGAAATGAAAATGCTAAGGTGGATGTGTGGACACACACACACACGTAAAGATCGGATTCAGAATGATGCAATCAGAAAGAAAGTTGGTGTAGCTCCGATCGAGGATAAGATGCGACAAAACCACTTAAGATGGTTTGGTCATTTGCAAAGAAGATCAGCTGATGCACCAGTTAGGAGATGCGAGTGTTGGGATGTTGAGTTGGCTAAGAGAGGGCGAGGACGGCCCAAGAAGTGCTGGAAAGAGACTATATGAATGGATCTTAGTTTTTTGGATATAAGCCCGAGATTGACCCAAGGTTCTACTAAGAGAGACCAATTGTTCATGCCACTCGTCACCAGACTCACCACCTGTCCGTCATAGCTGCACTCACACTCGGAGCCTAATCAGTGGTGGGTCCTTACACCGAACCTCCAGAGTGTTAACAAAAGGTCCTCCACAAATCCAGAGCTTGATATTTTAGAAATCAGATCCTCAAAAAGCGATAACGTTGTCTGAGAATACAACAGCAATTCCACTCTCAAAATCCCATCTCCGCCAAAAGCTTCACTGGTGGTCACTAGTCACCACCTTAAGCTTTTGTCACCACTACCTGAAGTGATGTCCTCCCTGTTTTTCATTGGTCATAGTTGGCCAACATATTTTAACAGCTATTTGTGATTCTTTATTTCTGATTTTGTTAAAAGTAACTTCAAAGTAAGATATGTTGGAATAAAATTAAAAAAACAAATACAAAATCAAATAAATCTGTTTAGTCGGCTGACCGTCGATTTATTTATCAATGACCTGTCGGACTGAACGCTCCTGCTGGCTGCACGACAGTCAAAATCCGTTCGATCACACCACTCGCCTTTTTCGCCAGAGATCCTCCACCTCTGCCCTACCATGTCTTAAGCATGCCAAACCCCAAAAGCCTTACATTGTCCTCACTGCGGGCAGTGACACCGGGAGCTGCAGCTCTGGCCTCAGCCGCTGCCACTGCTACTGCCGCCTGAGCTCTCCTGCACTGAGTAGTAGCAGATCAGCCTGTAACTTTGAACAGCCATGATGCGAATCCGGGCACCAGCTTTTCTCTCAGCTGCCAATCATCATGCATGAAATAGTCTTCTCCCATACACAGCTCTGCATCTGAAATTCTCTGAAGGACAAACCATGCCAGCCCCAACAACCACTATCTCTCGCTGGTGCCTCCTTCCTCTCCCTACCCCCTAACGAGCCCCCGCTCTTTGCTCTCGCTGTCCTGTAGGCTGTAGCTCTCCACCCTAGCCCTTGTAGATATTTCTTCTTCTTTGGAGAAGTTGCATCGGTGATTTAGAGAGGTCAGCAAGGATAGCCATGGTTGCAATCGGGGATAGGGGTGTTAATTGAATTAAATCATTCGAGTTTGATTAGGATTCGTTCGGTAAAAAATCGAAAAAAACTTGATTCTAAACAGAATGAACTGGATTTGAATTTGACTTACTAATTCGATTCCCAATTAATCGAATTTGAAGCATGCATTCTTTCGATAATATTTCGATGCAATACATGCACGCATGCATGTACAATTAGATATTCTTATCTACTATATATTATGTGTTCAATGTTTTCCTTGATTATACAAAAAATCAACTTATCTTGGTTATCTATATTCAAAATTAGAATTATACATCAAAATTATAATTTTTTATATAAAATTATTTACATGAGATTTAAAAAATCAATTAACATTTCAAATTCGAAATAAAATGACTCGACTTTGGATCTTCGAAACTCAAAATGAATCAAATCTGAATTTTAATTTAGTAAATTTGTTTAAAATTCGATTTGAGTTCGAATTTGAAAATTTTAAAACGAAATGAATCTGAATTTGGGTGGATTCGGTGGTATTCGATTCGATTAGCACCGGGAATACTGTTTAAAGAAATATAGTACAACCACCAGCACTTAACCTTTTTTGTGGTCGCCTACACGGTCACACCCTGACTTGATTAAACAAAAGCCAATCCAAAGAAATATATGTCTAAATTTCCAATAATCTTGGGCGTTACCCATTTCATCTATTTCCCTCTTCATTTGCTTACATTATCCGTAAAGTTAAAACAATTTACCTTTTGGTTTGCGCAGGGAATTTGTATTGATCAATGCATGAATATTTTTATTAATGCTCTTCTATTGTGCTGCAGGGTGATGATATAAAAGCTTTCAAATCCTTTTATCAATCACTTATCCAGAATCTAAGACAGCAACAGAATGGAAGCCTGGTTTTTCGATAGCATTATCGTAACAAATCTTGTATTCATTTTGACAATGCATTTTTCTGGAGGACGGGCTTCCACAGAATCTGTAGTTCGCGATCGCCAATTCCTTTCATACAGGTAGGTCACCCCCCCCCCCCTCATGTTTGTCATGCACACTTCTCTCCAGGGTAGTGTCTTACCATTAATGCTGTTTTCTGCAGGCACGCTGTATATATTTTTTGCAAGAGGTGCCAAGGTACATTTTAGCATCCGGTTTAAAATGAAGCGCGCTCGGCGAAATGCTTGCGATTAGCGTCTTATCGTCCAGTTCTTGCTGGCTTTGCCTTGCAGATGTAGATATCGGAGAACGGTTAATTAACTGGGAAGCAAGTAGGTGTGATTTTGGGTGCCCTACGTGACTGTATATTATGAGGCAATAATGGATGGTATTGATTTATTATTGATTCTTTTACTAGGTTCTGAGCCTTCGGGCCATTTTGTATTTGTTTTCTAATTTCCTTTTCGAGGCATTTGTTTGAAATGCGGTTGCGTTTGGTTTTCTATGGAAGGGTAATTGTGCTCCGTTGGTTATTCCCTTCCTTCAGTACTGGAACGTAGATGTCTTCAGAAATTTCAGGATAGCGGTTTAATGATGCCGAATTAAGAAAATGTCACTCTAGGGCGTGTTCGGTTCGAGAATCAGCAGGAATAATGACGGGAAATAAGGAGAATAATGATCTATTTTCTGTTTGGATGGAAAGATAGGAATAAGAAGAATAAGGTGGAATAATGGCAGGTATGGTGAAATAAAGATAGGAATAAGGGCGGAATAATGTGAAATAATGGGATGTGGTCATGTGGATAGGAATAGCTGTACTCTTGGGAGCTGCGCGAGGCAGGGAATTGACCCTTTGTTTCAATGTTTATTCTCCAAACGAACATTGAATTGACTTACAAACTCTCACTATTTAAGTTATTTTCAGTCTATTCCAACTCATTAATGAGTGCACAACTTACCAGCGTTTATTTTCATATAAGAAAAGCTTTCATGGAAATGCACGGAGTTAAGAACTCCACGGTTTGGGGGTAGAAACAGCGACTCCCACTTCAAAAGGATGAGGGTTTGAATCCCCACCCCCTCCAATAAAAAATTCACAATGTCATGAAACCACACAATAAAAGTTTTTCTTTTTTGAGAAAAAAAGACTCTGCATAGAATGTGTCTTAGTTGCGAGTAAAATAGACTACAATTGTTCTAGTAAATCCTTTGAAACATGTAAAATGTAAATATGAAATGAATTCGAAGACGAATCTGAAAGCTTTTGAGAGAAGGAAAGCAACAGATTGTCGAGAACGGGAAGAACTGAGAGCACCTGATAAGCTTAGATCTGTTTTTGACGCAAAATAATTTAAAAGACTTTTTTACATTCTTATCTAATCCTTGCTTTTCCTACAGATAAAATCAATATATTAAAGCTTTACGGAAAGGCATCACCAGCCAATCAAAAGAGAAGCACCGCAACGTTTCCCCTCTAATTAATCTGCAACCTACCATTTTTCTAATTACTTTCGGACTGGATCTTTTAGCGGTGGATTCTCTTGAAAATGAGACAATTCAGATCATCGTACAAGCACCCGACAACCCATTCCTTCAGAAGTGCTTATTGAAGCTCATAATCCACTTCATCCTGAGCATTTAGTAAGAAGAAACTCTAAGATGGCTAACTGGGATAAACATGTTCAGTATCTTCAATCAGTCTACGAGGAGTATGTCAAGCTAGTTAGTCACTACCAGTCTAACTAAATCCAATTCTCTCTCGATACGTTCCTCAAAAATCTGATTCGTACTGATTCTGCACCTAGCTAACGAAGAGATCTTGGCGGAATTGCTATATATGAAATTGAGCACAATTTTACAAAGAAATACCCCACTTGTTTCTCGAGAAGATATGGGAAACATTCTCGATATCATTTGATTGAATAGTTGACTTGGACCATTTTTTATTTATGATATTTGTGACTCTAGGACATATATTAACTCATATCTCTTTTTTGATTATTTTCGTTGTTATAATGATTCATTTGATGAATTTATTAGTTCATAAAATCGAAGGGCATGAAATTCATCAGAAAAGGGGATGATAGCTACTTTTTTATTTATAATGGGCTTATTAGTTATTCGTTGGATTTATTCGGGATATTTTCCGCTAAGTAGTTTATACGAATCATTAATGTTCCTTTCCTGGAGTTTCCTCATTATTCATATGATTCTGTATTTTAAAAATCATAAAATAAAAATTATTTAAGCGCAATAACAACTCCAAGTGCGATTTTTACCCAAGGTTTCGCCACTTCTGGTTTTTCAACTGGAATGTATCAATCAACAATATTAGTACCCGCTTGGAAATATCATGGAATAAGGTTTGATCATATTCATGGGGATTCCAAAAATATTCCATTCCACAAAAATAGAAAGTTTGAAACGATTGGGATTTTTTCGGAGATTGGATGCAGTTACTAATTCATGATCTGGCATGTACAAAATGAAAACTTCATTCTCGATTATATGAGAATTTTTATGAAAGCGTTTCATTTGCTTCTCTTTCATGGAAGTTTCTGAGGGAATCTTCTACATAGGATTGACCGCTGATATACGATCCAAATCAGTAATTCTTCTTTTTAATTTGTTAGAATTTAATTAATTCGTTATAATCTTTATTACCAAATAACACAAAATCAATCAAAAAATAATAAAAGAATGAATCTCTTTTTAGGAATCATTAAATTGTGTAAATAATTGTTCTGATGTATCATAGAAATTATTTTGGACACAAGAACAAACTTATTCTCTATGACGGAACAAAATATCTCTCATCTTTCCCTTGAATAAATTCTTCCTTTTGATTTCCAAATGAATGTTCCTTTGTTGCTTTGAGCGGTGTACTAATTTTTGAAATCCAGTGTCGGCAGGTATAATTCCCCCCCAGAAAGACATTTTCTTTCATACCTCAAATCAATACGACCTCGTAGAGCATCTTTTGCTAAAACTCGAGCAGTTTCTTGAAAACTAGCTTCAGATATGAAACTTTGAGTATTCAAAGATGCTCTAGTTATTCCTAATAAGATTGCCCGACAGGAACTGGGGTAACATCGCGTGGGAAAAGAGAACCGATCGGAGCAACAAAGAGATGCAGAGAAGGCATCCACGTGGCAACACCCAGGGATGAATCCCACCTTTAAAATAGGTATATAGATAGCTAGACACGGTGTTTTTAAACTAGATCGGACCAGCTTGTTCAGCTGCTGAACCAGACTTGAGCCTATCTTGTTATCCGGGTTCGCCGGTTCGGTTCAAGATGAGATTTTTTTGGATCCGACAACATGTTCAATTGAATATACATATTCAATCAGGTTAAATCGAATTTGAACTGTAATTCAAATTTATTCGAAAAAGCTGTTTTGTAGGATTTTTTAATAAATATTAATCTAATATTTTTTAAATTTAATGTGTATGAGAATAAAAAAAATAAAAATTTAGCATGCCAAAACGGCACCTCAACTGCCGATTTGGGTGGGGATTTTGCATTTGTCTCCCATTATTTCGCATCCATGCCCAGTCCCAAAAATTATTGATATAAATAGTCCTCACATTTATACTATTAAAAGTTATATTTAAAGGTATTCTTTCACTTGATGCATTCATTTTTATAATCCCAATAGAAGTTATTAGCTCATAATTTCACAATTACGGTAACAGAAATTAATATTTTAAATCTACATATATATATGTAGATACATTTAGATTTATACATGTAGATATTTGGATACATATAAATATTTTTGCATCTTCATTTATGCTTATTATCTCCTATCAAAACAGTAAGATCAGATATTTTTTACACACACTATAATATACATTTTTTGGTGGATATTGATATGTGTTTTTATTTTGACGGGTAGGAATATTTAATTTTTCAACAAATATGAATACATGAAATAAAATAAATTTAAATTATTTTTACAGATATTGAAGCAAATACGGATATCACTTTTATTTTTATTAACAAGGAGATCGGATAATTTGTATCCATCCGATACATTTTCATTTACGTAAACCAATATAAATACAAATATTATTTTTCTTATTTTGATATAGATATGGAAATAAGTATTAGTTATATGTCTGTATAGAAAAATACTAATATCATATTTATTTTTTGTCACATTTTTTTGATAATCATTTTTATTTTTTCCCTATAAAGCATAACTCTTGAAAATATTCAAGTATATATCTCAAAGATATCTGTAATTATATCCAAAAAATATATAATTGTGTATATATCCATATCAAAAAATGAAAACTAACATATTCATGTCTACATTTGCAAGCTAATTAACTTCTATTGGGATCATAAAAATGAATGCATCAAGTGAAAGAATACATTTAAATATAATTACTTTTAATAGTATAAACGGGAGGACTATTATATCAATAATTTTTGAGTTAGGGTATGGATGCAAAACAGTGGAAGATGAGTGCAAAATCCCCACCCAAATCAGCACTTGAGATACCGTTTTGGGCAAGGTTTAAAAATCCGACCGGACATTAAACCGCCAGTCTTCAGTTTGGTCCAACCGGGTCGAACAGTCGGTCCGAACCAGTCGGACCGGTGATGATGTCAGCATGATGTCATCATTCTTATCGACTCAGAAAAAACCGGACCGAGCTTAATTTACTGGTCAGACCGATCGAATCGGTTTATTGAACCAATAAAATCGGATACATATATGTAAGTATGTATTTATATATCAATGAAATACTCGTTAGAAATTTCAAATCTTTAAATAGAATAACATGATTGCCTATTTGGAGTAAAACTCTACAAATTTAGTCGCATTTTCTAGAATTATATATGAATATAATATTGTAATCATTTATTTATAGTTGTTTAAGAAAATTATTGTAAGAAAGTATTGACAGAACGTATTCCAAAAAAGAGAGGGACATACCTTATATCGCATAAGTTAAGAAGGGCATATATGATAAAACCCTCATTATTTCATTACTTACACCTTTATTTTTTGAAAATTACCAAACCATCAAAACTGGGTCAATCCGGGTCAACCCGGTTCGACCATCCGGGTCAACCCGGTCCGAACACTGGTCGGACCCGATTTTTTATTTTTTATTTTTTTTGAAATTAATTACAAAGAACCGGTCGGGTAGAGGCCGATTCCCAATCCAACCGGTCCGACCGGCCGGTCTGGTCTGGTTTTTTAAACCCTGGTTTTGGGCATTCTCCCCATTAGGTGCCTATTTATGCCTAAATTTTGAATTTTTTATTATCATACCCATCTATTTATTTAATATTAAATTAGTATTTATTTGAAAAAAAACATTTGTATAATATTTATGTTGTATATTTAAAATATCATATATGTAATGGAAGATACTTACGTTATGTATGCATTCGTAATACACACACATATGGAATTAACAGGGCTAACATCACCCTTATTTTTTATTTTTAAGGTATTTTCTGAAAATATCTTGGGAAATTTATATCATTATATGCCAACACGTTCTCATTCAAATTTCAAATCAATTCGAAACTCTAGTATCCCATCCATCAAGCATGTCAAATTTAACGGCCTCATAATTGTTGAAATCAACCTATTGTAGATGGACATGTTAGGAATGTTTGTTTCACACGAAATTTAAATGACAACATGACATCTAATAGACTAAATTCCCATAGTGTTTTAAAAAAATATCTTAAGAAATAAAAGAAATAAGGATGAGGGTAGCAAAGGTGACTCCCGCCTAGGGGTAGTTTCATTAAATCATATACATACATACATACATATTTATGTGTGTGTGGGGGGGGGGGGTAGGATAAAATGTGGCAAACCCCACTCTTTTTTAATTTTTAAAAACGGTGTCATTCAAATTCCGTGCAAAACAGGCATTTCTAAACCGTCTACCTAAAAGGGGTCAATTTCAACAATTTTGAAACTGATAAATCTAATTTGTTTCATGGATGGCTTAAGAATGCATGTTTTGCATGAATTTTGAATAACAACATGGTGTCATATAGTGATCTATATCTCTCCAGATGTTTTTGAATAATTTTAATTACATGCATATATATGGGAAAATGGAGCTGCTCCCTCGAGGCAGTGAACACGCTGCTCCCACCCCATTTTTCGATGATTTTTCTTTTATTTTTTTGAAAAATACCACCAAGTACTTTCATCACTTTATTCATATATTTTGTCATTCCAACTTCGTCAGAAACAACGACTCATATGCCTTCCATCTAGAACGTGTAATTTTAACGGTCTTAGAATTGTTTAATCGACCTGTTTTGGATAAAGGGCATAAGAGTCTCTATTTCCACAAAATTGAAATGATATATTAGAAAGATATAGTGATGAATATATATGTGGTATTTTTCACAAAATAAAATTGAAGGATATGGGGAAATCCTCAAGCGCATCACGGAAGCGTGAGGATCGCATCGTATGCGATTGGGAGCGACTAGTCGCACTAGTTGCTTGATGCAGCAGAAATAAAAATTTTCTATGTGACGAAACCACATGATCTAAGAACACTTCTCGGATCGTTTCGTCTAAACCACAAACAAGTAATGGGATTACCTCTTGAAGCATGGTTGCGATCGAGTCTCTAAACAAAGAGACATCCTGTCTCAAGTCCGATCCGATGGAGGAGATGCTTGCGAGCGCGTGGATGAGACGTGTGCTTCTCGCAATCCATGTTGATGATCCAAGACACGGATCTCCTGATCTCGACAAACGAGATACGACATCTTCTTCACGAGCAAAGCACACCGAAGTAGACGGAGATCCACGAGCAAACGATCGGCCAGCATAACGGCGACGCTGTGGCAATGGAGGATCTCTCTAGGGCATCCATGGTGGACGACCACATGAGAAATAGAGAGAGTGGGCATGTAGAGAGAAAAGAGAGAGAGAGTGAGAGAGAGAGAGCATTCATTGATATGTCATGAAGAGCAAGGGGTGGTTCTTCTTATATAGGGTTTTGGGAGTCCATGGATCCCAATCCTTAGACAACACACAATCAACGGATGAGATTGATTGTGTCCCTTTCAACGGCTAGGATTGTTGTTGGTAAAACACAACAACAAGTGATTTAATTCAATTAATTATCATTGATAAATCGATATAATTAATCTCAAATTAAATCACTTTTGACTAGAGATAGGATAATGAGAAGACCATGGTCCTTGTCCTAAAAAGGGAGGATGGCTACTCTACTTCTCTAGAGGAGTTGTAGCCATCCTCTCTTATTAGAGAGGACTTGGTCAATCTCATTGATATATCATGAGATCTCATTATATCATGATATCTCCTATAACTCTTGTCGAAATGATTTTCACAAAAAATAATTCCAAATTATCTTTTGGAAAATATCAATCAAGCCATTGAAAAATGTGAATCTCATTCACAACCCAAAACTAAATGTAATTATATTTTCAATTAATCATTCAATGTGAATCCCATTTACATTAACAATTAATCAACAAATATAAAACACAATATTACTCTCTCTTATATATTATAAACCACATTTATAATATATATGATTAATATGGATAGTGCTATCTATATTATTCATATCCATGATAATTAAATCACATTTAATCATCTTGGATTTCTTTTCTCATGTGCCCAAATAATATGAATCACATTCACATTATTCATATCTTTGATAATTAAATCACATTTAATTATCTCAGATAACTCTCCTTATAATATGAATCAAATTCATATTATCCATAATAATTAAATCACATTTAATTATCAATTTTCTCGATGCTTGGATACATATATCAACAATGAAACTATCCATGAACTCTTTCAAGGATAATGTGCTTTCTTCGCAGATACTTGGAGATAAGGACAAGGCGATTGTATTGTTCCACGTATAGTGACTTGGATATTGAGATCACATCTCAAATTCAGATCTCGGGCCTCCCATAGATGCTTGATTAAATCAAGAACGCAAATCTAATCTTCTCATTGCATCTGAATCTCATTCAGATCAATGTTCAACATTTGGACCAAGATCAGATTACTTCTCTACTGAGAGGAGTCACTAAAATCCAGACCCGTTTCATCACTCTCTAGGAATGGAAGCGTCATGGTTATAGAATCGTTTATGATCACATCCCCCTCAGGTATTCCCAACACCTGTACATCCTGCATACTGGAAGACCCAGAATAAACCCGAAGTATTAGATCAACTTTATACTATCTACTTCAGGATTTTATCAGTAAGTTTCTCATTTGATCATTGGGAGTTGGTATCAATCATATATTTTCCAAAAGCATATATCATACCCAGGTCTTGATCATATACTTTCCAAAAGTATATATCAAACCTACAAATTCAGTCAAGCTTCCAAAGAGAGACGGCTGTACACGGAATTTAATTCTTCCCAATATCTCATGAGTGAGCTCATGTCTTCCGGTTCAGTAATGAACCTGTATGATCCATTCGAGAGATCGTATTACTCATATGCCCTTGCATGCACACCAGCGCGCCGGTGTATAAACCTTGATTAGGTCATCAACCTATTGGTCTGCTAAATGTACATACTCAGACATATAGTAACACATCTGTCTCCAGTCAGAGGATGTGTGCATGTATCGTGACAGCATACGATATAGGACTTTGGTTATCTCGATCTCGTTAAGTCAAGTCTTTGACCTAACTAATCTGACACCTCTGAATCTCTATTCCTATGCAGAGGACCTGCATCAAGAGTCGGTCAGATATCAGCCTATGTGAGAAAGGATTGCCATCTCCTACTCAGGCTGGAGATCATCTCTTAATAATCATTTGATGATGCTTGATGAGTCCTCAATCTATCCCTTTAGATATTCATCTAAGCACCAACCTCTATGATTCAATTATTGAATCAACAGCTATATGATTATTAAGATGGTCATGGTAAATAACCCTAATTGTACTAAGGGACCTATTATGCAAATTATTTATTCTTCATTTCAGATCAGGGAATGATATGTGCAATAACATTTATTGCATAATGGTTCGGCGTGGGCTCGCATGTCCAACAAAAATAATCGCTAAAAATGAGATAGGAGCAATCCCATCTCTCTCTCTCTCATATATATATAGGGGCTGGGGAAGCTGCACCCGGGGGTGTAGCTAACTAGCTACACCCGGCCATTTTTTTAATTAATTTTTCGTGTTTTTGAATAAATCTTAGGGGGATTTAAATCACCATATATCACCATGATATCATGCTCATTTCAACTAAATTCGATATTTCTATCATCTCCATCAAGACTATCACATTTTAATGGTTTCAGAATTATTGAAATCGACCCTATCTATATGGGCATGTTAGGAATGTTTATTTTGCATGAAATTTGAAACATATATTCCACTCAATAAACCAAGTAATCCCCCATAAGTTTCCTTCAAAAAAAATAGAAAACCAATAAGAAAAATGATCGGGTGTAGCTACTTAGATGCACCCCCCGATGTAGCTTCCGTTTCCCATATATATATATATATATATATATATATATATATATATATATAAGGGGGCTTTCAAATAGGACTTTGTCCTTTCATCCTTAAGGAAGGCCAACGATCGTAGCCGTTAGATTCAGATCTAATGGCATCCTCAATTTATTTGCCCAAACGGGCATTTTGGTCATCAACTTTTGCATTAATTGTGCACGCCAATTAATATTCCAAAATACTAAATTTAGCTAGTATTATTTTTGGTATTTTTCACAATACCATATTTAGAAAATATCCAGTTTTGTGCTGGACGATATTATCTTGGGCATATGTTTGTATCCTCACGTATTTTTTGTAAAATTCAAGGTTCCTTTTGTAACGATTGTATATTTTTTGTAGAATCTGTTGTTCATTCAAAAAGTCATCGGTTATTTGTAAATTTTGCACGATTCTTTGTAAAGAACAATTTATATTAGTAATCAATGTGTGGTTCTTTGTAACGATTGTATGGTTCTTTGTATAATAAAATCTGTATAGTTTTTTTTGTAAAAATCATGATAGTCATTTATGCTTAATTGATGCGAATATACAAACCAAATTTATATAAAACACATCTAAATTGTGTAATGCACATCAATATATACAAGATTTATAAAAAAATACAATTTTCATTTGCAACCATTTGATTTGTAAAAAAACATAACAAATAGTATAATACAAATCAAAATTATATAATACACATTAATATTGTATAGTACACATCAATTTTGTATAGTACACATCAATATTGTATAGTACACATCAATATTGTATCAAACTGCGAATCGCTCTTCATCCATGACTGGTTGCAGCGTAATGTACATGCATCACCATCCGATCTACGTGTTGTCATCGTCGTTTGCATGAAGGTCTTTCCGGAGAGTCGCAGCATCATTCCCTAGCAACTACACTTACCATCGACTTCTACCTTGCCTGTGAGGTCGTACATGATGCTGAAAATTGATATGTAAAAAAGATTGACGACGGATACGAATGACTGTCTCCTCGCAGCGGCAAGGACCTTCCTCATGATAACGACGGAGACGATCTGCGGCCTCCTCGCAGCGACAACGACCTTCCTCATGATGACGACGGAGACGAACGACGGAGACGATCGACGACCTCCTCACAACGCCAACGCCGTCTTCGTGCACATCCTCCTCCTCTTCCCGCTTTTTGTACGTGTGAGATAAGGGTTAGCAACGTGAATGGCAACGTGAATGGCAAAAATAGGAGAGTGATTAATGATGAGATATTTTTTGTGATTACATACTATATTTAGGAAATGAATAATGATCAAAATAGATTTTTGATTAATTAAATAAGAAGATTAACATACCTTTCATGACAGCCGACGGATTGAATATGGACGGATGAGATCGTTGGCCTTCTTTATAGATGGAAGGATCATATCCCATTTGAAAGATATCCTATGTGTGTGTACATATATAGAAATGAGTATGCTCCCTAGGAGCATGTGTGGCATGTAACTTAAATGCTCCAACTTTTTTTCCTCATATTTTTTTTTATTTTTTTAAAATGAAATCTGGGTGGATTTAGATCACCATATATGACCATGGTGTCATCTAAAATTCAACTTACTTTGAGATTTTTATCTCCATCATCAAGACTGTGAAATTTTAAGGATCTAAGAATTACCGAAACTGGCCCTTTCTAGATGAAAATGTTACAAATATCTATTTTATACGAAATTTGAAACATGTATTGCAATTATTATTCTAAGTAAATCCCTCGCTGTTTCATTTCAAAATTCATAAATTCGTAATCACGTATTGTAATTTTACACGAAATTTGATATTATCATTCAAAATTCATAAATAACAGTCCCTCCTAACATGTGCAGCTGAAGGGGGTCAATTTCACCCATTTTGATACCATCAAATTTCGATATGCTTGATGGATGGAATATAAATATCAAATTATGTAGATATTTAAATGACTAGACAATGAAAATATGAGACTTAAATCTTCCATGAGTTTTTAGAAAAAATACCACGAAAAATAGGAATAAAAAGATGGGAGTAGCCAAGTTAGCTACTCCCTAGTACCGTATACATTTTACTAAGTGCGTGTGTGCGTGTGTAGATATTACATATATTATGTATCCGTCGTCATATATTTGGGTTATCCGCATTAGTTTGTTTATATTTATCTGGTTGTGTGTGTATATGTATGCATTTACAACACATGTAGATGCAAATATTTATACATATAAATACAAATTTATAACTTTGACATTTATTTATCAATCTTTATAAATATATTTATATTATTTTTCATTGATTCTGTCAATTGTTTCGATGAAATTTGAATATGTATTTTACACTTCTTTTTTAGTTTTTCCGATTTGATAGGTCAATTCAACTAGTTGTTCCTCGTGGGTTCAACTTAATCTAATTTTAAAATATGATAGTGTCATCATTCGGATGGATCAGTTTAATTACATGTTCCAACTTGATTCGACCTTTTCAATAAAATTTCTGGTTCAATTTTAAAATTTTTGGACAGGCGTACTTAAATGATCCGATTGTTGAATAGTATAATTGCATATAAAAGGCTGTGTTATTAACATCACGAATCTTCAAAAGGGACACATAATGTTTGCATCCTTAAGGTGCATGCAGCCTTTATGGAACGAAATATCACACGTGCGACTAAATTACACCAGACAGGGACGAAATATTACACGTGCGACTAAATTACACCAGATTCCAAATTGATACACCGGAAATTCCTAGAGGAATCGCAGGTACACGTATTAACAGATATAATAATAATAATGATATGATGATGATGATGATGATGATGATGATAATAATAATAATAATAATAATAATAATGGACACACGCGCGTACGGCAGATATATATTTCTAGAAGGTGTAAAGGCGAGTCGGCAGACGTGGGTGCGGGACGGCCTCGAGCGGGACCTTCTTGGGGGTGGAGAGGCCGAAGACCTCCTCCATGCTGAGGCCCTCGGGGGAGCCCCCCTCCGGCAACGACCACGAGAAGCCGTGCAGGAGATTGGCCAGAGTGGACTGGATGACCTTGAGGCCGAGGCTGTAACCGGGGCACATCCTCCTCTCGGACCCGAACGGCAGCAGCTCGTAGTCGTGCCCCTTTACGTCCACCGCCCTCTCCAGGAACCTCTCCGGTCGGAACTCCAGAGGCTTCTCCCACACATCCGGGTCCCTCCCGATGGTCCACACGTTCACCAGCACCTGCGTCCCCGCGGGGATATCGTAGCCAGAGACCACGAGGTCCTCGCGTGAGAAGCGAGGGACGAGCAAAGGCGCCACCGGGTGAAGCCGCATCGTCTCCTTCACGATGGACTCTACGTAGGGGAGCCGTGGGATGTCCTTCTCCTCCACCCACCGTTCCTTCCCGATCACGCGGTCGAGCTCCTCGATGGCCCTGGCGACGACGTCCGGGTGCCGGAGGAGCTCGGACATGGCCCATTCCACCGTCACGGCAGAGCTCTCCGTGCCCCCCGCGATGAGGTCCTGTGAGATTCACGTGCTGCGGTTAGTAAGCATTGATCACTGAGAGAATACATACCAATAAATCTCCGACGTACCTGTGTGAAACCCTTCACACCGTTCCTCGTGAGCTTGACGTCGAGCGTGGGATCATCCGCGAGCTGCAGCAGCACATCCACCATATCCCGGGCCACATACCCATCCACTGTTCCCCTCCTCTCCTCGTGCTCGTCCAGCACGTGCTCCAGGAACCTGTCGAACTTCTTGCTCACCGCCTTCATCCGCCTCACGTATCCCTGCCCATGCATTCTATTCGTGAGATTAAATTCGACATATTCCAATCAAGGTACAACTTCCCTCCTCTTGACAATACATATATACCTGCAGATCGAGGAAGTCGATCCACGGTATCACGTCCCCGATGTTAAGCACGCCGTTCAAGAGGAACAGCTCGTCAAGCATCCTCTTGAACTCGTCCGGCGAAACCACCGTCGTCTCCCCCTCGTAAGCAGACCCATCGAGGTACTTCTTCCCCAGGACCATGCGGCTGATGACGTTGAGGCTCACCGTCGAGAGCCGGTCCTTGAGGTTCACGGTCTCCCCCGCGGACCGGAGCAGACCGGCGAGGAGCGACCTCACCTCCTCGACGCGGATGTACTCGTAGGAGTCGAGACGTCGAGCGCTGAAGAGCTCCAGCGCGCACATCTTGCGCGCCTGCCGCCAGTACGCGCCGTAGGGCGACCAAGTGATGTCGGAGTAGTTGTAGGTGGTGTACTTACCGGCGGCGGTCTTCGGGCGGTCCGCGACGGCGAGGTCGTTGGTCTTGAGGAACTGCCTGGCGGTCTCGACCGAGGAGCCGATCACGACGGGCATGGAGCCGAAGCGGAGGTGCACGATGGGGCCGTACCTCTTGGCGATCTCGTGGAGGGATTGGTGGGGGAGGGAGCCGATGAGGTGAAGGTTGCCGATGATGGGGAGCGGCCTCGGCCCCGGCGGGAGGTTTGATCTGCTTCTGGCGAAGAGGAACCGGAAGGCGAGGGCGATCGAGAGCGCGGCCGCGACTGCAGAGTAGAAGATGCGAGTGTTGGACTCCATCGACTCGATTGCTGCTTAGGAGTTGATGGTGCTGGTGAGTGTGGGTGTTGATGTTAGATACCGTTGGTATTTATTTATATACGAATGGTGTTGGGTGATGGCTCTCAACGCAATTGAGTGGGAAATTGGTTGGGAAGTCCAAGGAAAATCGTGGATTGAATTCTTGCGGGAAGGGTCACATTCGCTGACCGTCCAATGCAGACGGGGAAGTGTTGACTAACCCGTTCGGGTCCTGGGTTACCTGCGGGTTAGGAAGTTTACCTCCCTTAATCCACATCCCCCTCTCTCCTTGTGGGCCCCACTTTATTTCTTTTTTAAAAAATTAAATAAATTAATTTTACATCATCAATCTTATCAAAAAATATTATATTATACCATCATATCATATAAAGATTATAAACTACTCCACTTCTACTCATTTTTCCAAACTTCAATACAATCACATCACAATAACTACTCACTTTTCAAACTCCAATACAATCATATCACCTCAAACCTACTTCTAAACCACCCCTAATTTAACCCTCTATCCAAACACCAAAACACAAAAACAGATTATCCTCTACCGGTTTAACCCGCCTTAACCCGCCAACCAAATGCATTAATTGCTTGCAACGTCGCAGCATTATTTTGATATCAGACTTATGTTATAGGTTATCTGGAAATTACACGTGCGCCTTCCAAAAACTTGCACCGTTTGTTTCTCATGTGTGCCAGTCCCTCCAATTGGTTCCAATCCACAGCGGGGTCAAACTAACGACTTTCTCATTCGAAAATTTGGAATTTTGGAAGTGTGTGTGTGCGTGCATGTCCGATCATCCGCGGTATTAGTTTTATATAAATTTTGACATATGTAATGGTAATATTGATAAATATATGAATATCGTTTCTATATCCGCAGGTATCTATATTCATAATCATATATCCGTTTTCATATATAAATATAGTTGTTGATTTATTTATGGATATATTAACTTATACTCCTCTATTTTTCTTATTTTTTTTGAAAAATACGTCCATGGATTTTCATAGCCATATCCATATATTATGTCATTCAAGTTTCGTGTGAAACAGAGGCTCTTATAACCTCCATCCAGATAAGATCGATTTCAATAATTCTGTGATTGTTAAAAAATGACTATCTGAATGGAATCCATAGGGATCTTTGTTTCGCACGAAACTTGAATGACATAACATAGAGATATAATGATGAGATCCCATTGATTCATTTAAAAAATAGAAAAAAATGATGCGAGGGGAGCTAAGGACGACCCCATTTTACCCTTATTTTATGCCATCTTTCATCGTATTTAATATAATTATTATAATATAGGAATATTTAATATATTTATATCACATGTATTCTCTCCAATATTTAAGCTAATATATAGAAGGGGTTGATGGGGCTGCACCGTCCCATTTTCGTCAAATGTTTTTATTTTTTTTATAAAAATATCGCCATGTATATTCGTCCCTATATCCCTCTTATATGCCATTTGAATTTCGTCAAAAACAGAGTCTCCTACGGCCTCCATCCAAACATGATCAATTTAAAAAATCCTGCGACCGTTAAAAAATGACGTCTGGATGGAGACCGTAGAAGTCTCTGTTTCTGATGAAATTCGAATGGCATATAGGAGGGATATAGGGATGAATATACATTGTGATATTTTTCCCAAAAAAATGCGAAAAATAGGGTGGAGGCAGTCATATTGGCTGCCCCTAGGGGGCAGCCCCATTTTTCCCTATATAGAATATTTCTAATATTATTCGTATGCATTCAGTATCTATTTTACATTCATATCAATTCTTTCAAGGATACTATAACTTAGTTTTCGTATACGTCAATATCCGCACCGGCATCCATATTCGTATTAAAAATGGATAATTATATGTTAACACATATGTTCGTATATGTAACCCTCCGTTTGCATCCTATTTTAAATGTTAGATGCCTTCAATTGATACTATATCTTTGTGATGTGATGTTCAGGACCCTTTTTCTTTAGAAAATATGAAATCATTTTAAGGTAATTTTGAACCACATTTAGTTATACTTGCATTCTAATTTCTCTTAAAAAATGTCATTTTAGGTTTAAGAAAATATATCATTTTGCATTCTTTCAGGACAAAAATATTTTTTGTGGCGTTAAAGAAAAGTTGATTCATAGCAGCCACCATGTTTACGTTTTTTATCGTCATTTTTCAAGACTTAATGTTGTATTTTATGCAAATAGTCGGTCGAGTAGTCGGTCCACGCTATTTGATAGGGTGAGTGAATAAAATAACTCTGACTAAGTTGATCTATTAACAAAAAATATTTTTATTATATTTTTTCCTTATTTCGATAATGTAAAGTAAAAATAAGATGCACGCTGATGATTATAATTCAATTAATACTCATATTTCAGCAATTACTCATATTTCATCAATTAATGATCACACATGTATAAATATAAAATGTTTGCATGTATTTGACATAATTTTTACATTTAGAATTATATAAAAACATACCTAACTTCCATGTACACAAGAAAGCATGACTAACATTCTTGCCAAATTAATTATAACTACAATTCTTAGATCGAAAATTACAAAATCATAAAGATATTGCAAGCTTAAGCAAGCTAGGTTGTAGCATCTCAAAAGTACTATCTCATTTGAAGTATGGTAAACCCTTATCAATAAGGAGGCCAGAAGAACACGAGATCGATCACGTTATGTCACTGATCACCTTACTGATCAACTCATCGCCTTTTTCATATACTTGGCTCTGTACTTAAATCGTCGATGAATATCAAATACAAGTATTTAAATTTGTTATGTTATTCTCCAAAACATTGTCCAACCATCTCCAACTCTTCCTGTGATTTCCAAATATCATCACATCCTCTCACTCCTAAGTCATATGCCCATCCAAATCAAGCATAACCACCAACAAACTCTCATAATCGCCATGCCAAACCATAGCATAACCTCACTTAATCACCAACACCTGCATCAAGATGCATATCCAATTCAAGCATTAGAAGGAAAGCAAGAAAAAAAAAGAGAAATCAAGGGTATTTCATTAAAGCAGCATTCGCAGGAAGACAGTTGGACCGAGCAATACGCCGTAGTTACTGCCGTTAGTAGTTCTAAATCATGGAGATGCAGTAAACTCTGTTTAAGAGAAGATGAAAATAAACAAGTGGGCAACCATTCTTCCACCCCTTCAAATGAAAAATATCAGGATAAACATATTCTGGGATAAGCTCCTGTATTAGGGACTTGTTCTTCTTTATCAGTCGACCACACAAAACTTTGAAGAAAATTGACAGGTGATCTCCCATGATCTGCATTAATATATGACGCACGTAAACCATATTTAGAAAATTGCATGCCTGGATACATTAGGGTTGATTTGATTGCCTCTTAATTCTCCAGAACCTTGATCTTCTCAAAGTAATTGGTACATTCTTGGACAATCTCATCTGTAAGACTCACACCTGCCATGAGCTTGTACTGCTCGAATTTTGCGAGATCACACTTCAAGGCTGCGGTCTTGCAAGTTCTGATGGTTCCTGGACACACGAGAAATAAGTTACTAATAAATCTGACAGACACTGAGGAAGATGAGGTAACATAAGGTGGAAGATCACAAGTTCTTCTCATAAATCAGAACAACAAAGACTTCATCAAATGCAGGAGCATAGACGATGAGAAACTGTATACTCATCAAGGCTTTTGCAGACATCCGTATTTCTGGGAGAGTTGTCATCCCACTTATCTTAGTGCACAATAGAGCTATAAATTTGTGAATAAGAATGGGATTTCCGCATGTATACTCCTGTAAGCTTACATAGTTTCATGATAATCCCGTAAACTTCATATTTGCGCTTTGACCACCACAATCTTGCTCTGTTTAACCTGTCATTATTTCCACAACTCAAGATTGGCCGACCTTGAGTTAATCTAAGAATGAAATCTTTAATGATATTCAACAGCAAAAAAAAAACCTAACCCCTTTCCTAACCTTCTTATTGCATCCCCCAGTTGCGACCACAATGCCCTCTGTTTGGTTATGGGGTTACCCCGGGGTAACCCGGTTTACCCTCTGCATTCCTGGGTTGGAATTCCATCACAAATCAACGTGACCTCACATCACATTCCCTATTCCCACCCTCTTCACATCACATTCCCTATCCCAGTAACCAAACACTATTATTTCTTGTATGGTGTCATCAAACTTGGCAAGCCATCTAATCATACCCACATCACCATCTCCATTTATCAACACTGACCTTGATTATGTCAACCATGCTCTTGAGACCATGGCCTCAAATATCGATGATATATTGCCGACAGATCGGCATTGTCGAGTCGGCAATATCGATAGCCCCTTGTGTATTGTTCTCTAATAGCAATGGTATGATGACAATATATTGCTGATATGTCATTGACTTGTCCAGAAGTAAAGATTCCTCTCGCTTTTAAATCTACTTCCTCTCATTTTTAAATCTATTTCACTTGATATGGATGATATCCATAAGCCATTTCCCCAACTTCGCCCATCTGTGGACAATAAGAATTTCTGGAGCTTTAAAATCTGCAGGAAATCTTGAGGCTTGGACGACTAAGTGATCGGTGACAGAATTTAGAACCTTTGATTTTTCTAAAATGGACAATCATAGAGTCAATCTAGTCTCTACTTCATATTTCTTCATTGTATTGGCATCTCCCCCCCCCCCCCCAAAAAAAAAAGCAAAAATATGTTATAGAGACTAGATCAGGAGACGATATGGAGGATATCAATCATGACTCATTGATCCACCAAGACACTCCTGGTTCTCACGATTGACAAATATTCAACTTATTTATGTGGTAAGTATTAATTTGGCACGTTATGCATTATGAGGATATGCTGTTGTATTATTTGTTGTTTAACTTATTTATGCACTCTATGGCTAAACCTCTAGTGCATGCGTTATATTGTACTACATATCAACTTGTTTAGTGGTTATGACAATACTACTACTTGATAAATGATTGACTTTCAATATGCTTCATTTGATTTAATGGCGGGCGGTGAGTGATCGATGATAGGATTTGGTACGGACTAAAGAAAGAAAAGATGAAATAGGTGAATGCCCGAGGTGACTCTTGACTCAACCTCAGACTTGAGGGATGCTTACAGAGAGCCAAAAAGGTTGTGAGCGGTGGTCGTTCCGCTTCCCTACTCGGGGTTGCATACCTATACACGGGTTCAAGTTTCGATCAATATTTGCAGACTTGATTATCCCTCTCGAAAATGAAGATTTGAAGTGGTCCATAATTTACTGAGCACTTGGTATAACTCACGCATTCGTGTACAAACAAGTGCAGACGAAGTAATACGAATATCTCTGGTAGTCTATTTCCATCAACAGATTGGTGGGAGCGAGAAGTATGGGATATGGTGAGCGTCAAAGATAAAGCAAACCTTAGATATACACTCCTATTCTAGCTAAAAGCATATATTTTTATTTTGTTTATTGATTACAGGATATTGGAAACCTTAATTTCGAAAGGATATCGACGATATGTCAGCAGCAAAATCCCTTGATATTTCCCATTTCCGAAATTTTGATCAAAAAACATTGGTATCAACATTTGAAGCCATGCTTGAGATCCACTCTATCATTCGCCGCTCATCTCCACCGTGCAGCCTTCTATCAATCACCACTCATCTCCACAGCAAGAGGTAGCTCGGGACATGAATGCCAACAAGAGCAAGATGCACAAGTACAATGTCTTGTAACCCCATAGTGTTCTAGACCTTCTACATGTAAACAATGTTCATGCACATCGATTGTTCTTTGAGGGTCACTAGGACATGCAGAAGCTACACCACGTACAAGCTCGCTGTAGAAATGGTGCCCATGTAGCACGGGTCAGCGGTGGTCCATAGCTCACACCACCTTCCATGAAGGTGATGTCTCTAGATACAAACAAGAAGCATGTGGTAAATGTTGTAAACAAGATTACCGATGCATATATTAAACAGTAAATCATCGGATCCAAATGAATTAACAGAGAAACAACATCGAATAAGATTATATTAATCGCATGTTTCCCAATCATTATCCGATTATAAATGCAATGAGGAACCGATTAAAAGAACAGAAACATAAATAAGGGCATGATCCAGAAAGGGTAAAGCAATAAACATATTGCGGCAACCAAAATAAAATCAAGATTAGTTTAGAATTCACCGAAGCGTCCATGAAATGGACTGTCCTTAGAGAAGATATCGCCCCCACAATACCGGTGCGTAGGGTACTGGCGATCCGCTCCCAGGATACGACGGCTCACGATCGTCGTCGGCGCACACCAACGGGATCGTCCTCGATTGTACCTCAGAGAACTGCAGCCGAGAGAGGAAGAGGAAGACGTTCATCCGTGAGAGGAAGAACCAGAGAGAGAGAGACAGCGCGAGAGGTTTTTCTTGCGAGTGAAGAAAAACTGGCGTCGGATGAGGGATATATAAAGAGGGGCTCGCGTGCCCTAGCGCGCGGTGACATTTGGTTTCCGAAAACGCGTCTCGAAATCGCAGCCTTTCGGATCCCAAAATCGCGCCCATAATGGCGAGTTGAATTCCCATTTAAGTCGACTTACCAAATTAATCGTGTGATTAATTTAATCGACTTACCAAATGAAAACCGCAGCAAAAGTATCGAGATCCGAATTGACTCTCCCGAGACCGAGCCCGAGCCCGAGCCGGAGACGGAGCGGAGCGCGCGCGCGCGCGTGTGGTCCTCCATTCCTCCTCTCTACTATCGCTACAAGAGCTTGATGTGTGGACTCATATATAAGTCCACCAAAAGTTTAGATCTCCAAGGTATGGTACTAAACTTCCACCCAAACTCAACATGTTTCAAATTTGGGAATTCCCAACTTTCCCTCCAAACCATTTGGTTTCTCAATTGAAACCAAATTGAATGCCAATTGTAATTAATAGGTTTTCCAATTAAAACCAATATACAATTTTAATACAACAATCCCCGACGAATTCACCAATTTGAAAAGAGATTCAAAAGGAATTAAAAGACTTCTTTCGGCTGCCCACACTTTGCTTTCAGTAAAGGTGTCTTCCGGTTTGAACCTCTACCTGAGTTAACTACTTTCACTTTAACAGGAACGAAGTGAACTACATCTTGAACTTCAGACCTTAGTGTTAGAGTATACGGTAGAAACAACAAAGCGTTGTTCTTGGTACAATCTTCAGGGTTGGTGCTCTTAAAGGCCATGCACCCTTATCCTGTTTCATGAGTGTGTTCAGGAAAGACTCTCTTCCTTTAACTGCGGCCCACAGTAACACTCACATAGGTGGCGTTCTCCAAGGATGCACTGCTAACATCCTGTCCAAAGGCTTGAACCCATTCAGAGCCTACGCTCTTCCTAAACTTGCAGCTTAAATGGCACTCAGGCTTCCAGGGATAAGACACTCATGCTTACGCATTAAACTTAGAGTGCCAACCAGTTCTCCAAACAGCTTATTATTACCACATTTTTTTTGACGCTCTTGTTATTACCACATTGAACCTACTTTGTGGGATCTCCACTCAGATAGGTTGGGTTGCTACTGTAGAGGAACTCCCAATGGGTCTCAGTCCCATCCCAAGCCTAGACTTTAGGACTAAAGATCTATCAAGTCCCTTAGTCAACGGATCTGCCGTGTTGTCTTTGGATCCAACAAAATCCACAGCCAACACTCCTCGAGACACCAAATCCCTTAACGTTTTAAGTCTGATTTGTATGTGTCTCCTTGTTTTCTGATTATACTTTGAACTCTTAATCTTAGCAATTGTGGTCATATTATCACAATGTACCGAGATCGCAGGAACAGGCTGGCCTACCATGGGAATTTCAGACAAAAGTTCCCTTAGCCATTCAGCCTCAATTCCAGTGGTGTCCAAAGCACACAGCTCGGCCTCAAAGGTGGATCGAGCTAGAATGGTCTGCTTCACATACCTCCAGGAGACTGCACCGCCTCCAAGGGTAAATACATACCCTGTAACACCATTACTCCCAGACTCCTCTATTTTCCCTATCCAGCTTGCATCACTGTATCTTTCTAGTACAGATGGATGTCTACCATAATGCAAACTAAGGGAAATAGTTCCCTTCAAGCACTTCAGTACTCGATCCAGAGCCTCCCAGTGAGTACGGTCTGGACAGCTAGTGTATCTACTCAGCTTTGCAACCGAGAATGAAATATCAGGTCTCGTGCAATTTGCAAGATACATTAAACTTCCTATCACTTGTGAATACCTTAGCTGGGCTACAGGTACTCCACTTTTATTCTTAAACAGCGTTTTGGATGAATCAAAATGAGTGCTTACAGCTTTGCAATCTTTATATTCAAATTTCTCAAGTACTTTCTCAACATAGTGAGATTGAGAAATTACAATCCCATCAACTGACCTTGTCAGTTTGAGATCCAAGATCACATCAGCAATACCCATGTCCTTCATCTCAAACTTGCTACTCAAGAATGCCTTAGTCTCATTAATAATCCTCATATGTGATCCAAACAACAATATGTCATCAACATATAGGCACAAGACAATACACTCATCACCTTTCACTTTGGAATAGACACACTTGTCGGATTCATGAACCTTAAAGTCACATGACAAAATAGTCTTGTCAAATTTTTCATGCCACTGCTTTGGTGCTTGTTTCAATCCGTAAAGGTATTTGACAAGCTTGCAAACCTTTCCCTCATTCCCAGGAGTCACAAGCCCATCAGGTTGATCCATATAGATCTCTTCCTCAAGATCGCCATGCAAGAAGGCGGTCTTCACATCCATCTGGTGGATAGAGAGATCATATACAGATGCCAATGCTATGAGCATCCGGATTGTGGTCATCCTAGTCACAGGGGAATAGGTATCAAAATAATCGATACCTTCCTTTTGCCTAAAGCCCTTGACAACTAATCTGGCTTTGTACTTTTCAATTGATCCGTCAGGTCTAAGCTTTCTCTTAAACACCCACTTGCACCCAATGGTAGAGCATCCTTTGGGTAAATCAACCAACTCCCAAGTCTCATTAGCCATAATGGAATCCATCTCAGATTTGATGGCATCCTTCCATTGTTTTGCTTCAGATAAAGCCATGGCTTCCTTGTAACTTGGTGGATCACCCTCGATCTGGTAGACAACGAAGTCGCTACCCAGATCCTTGGCTATCCGAGGTCTTTTACTCCTCCTTGGCTCATTCTCTTCAGAAAGATCATTGGGTTCAGGTTGAGTCTCAACCCCCACATTCGATATCCTTTCCACTTGATCTGGAATGGATCCTGGTGTGGAGGCGCCCTCAATGGTCAGATTCTGAGGAATCCCAGTCTTCAACGGAAAGACATCCTCAAAGAAGGTAGCATCACGGAGTTCAACAATAGTGTTGACATCTATGCCCGGTATCTCGGACCGAATTACCAAGAACCTGTATGCATAGCTATTTTCTAGGTAACCTAAGAAGACCGCATCAACAGTTTTAGGACCAAGTTTCTTTCTTGTGTTCTGTGACTAAAACCTTAGCGAGACAGCCCCACACTTTGAGATATCTTAAACTCGATTTCCTGTTTCTCCAAAGTTCAAAGGGACACTTTTCCATATGTCTTGGAGGTACCCTGTTCAGAATATGGCAGGCTGTATTCAAGGCTTCTCCCCACATATAGGTTGGAAGTCCAGAACTCTGTAGGAGAGCATTGATCATGTCAGTTAAGGTTCTATTTTTCCGTTCTGCTATCCCATTTGATTGCGGTGAATATGGGGTCGTAACTTCATGAACTATGCCAAAAGATTTGCATCGTTCATCAAATAAGTTAGAGGTATATTCACCTCCTCTATCTGACCTAAGGCGTTTAAGCACTTTTCATGTTTGTGTCTCAGCCTCATTCTTAAAGATAAGAAATTTCTCTAAGGCTTCATCCTTGGTTTTCATTAGATATACATAGCAGTATCTACTGCCATCATCTATAAAGGTGATAAAGTATTTCTTATTGTCTCGGGTTAACACACCATTAAACTCACAGATATCAGTGTGCACTAGATCTAAGATCTCACTATCTCTAGAGACAGACTGAAAAGACTTCCTAGGTGTCTTAGCTTGCACACATATTTCACATTTTTGAGTTTTATCAATAGTGTGTGTTAGAAAATCGGAAGCGGAAGCGTAACATGGAAAAAGATAAATAAAATAAAGAATAGCGGGATTTTTACGTGGAACCTTACTCCGTGAGGAGCGGGATGAAACCACGGGAGAAGCCCTCCAATAGGGCGTGTTTTGTCTATTGACTTTTCTCATCTGTTACAGGAGGCCTGGGGCTCCTTATATAGCTTCCACAGGACCTCCAAGTCCCACCACTAGGCGGTATGGGACTAAACTCAGTGGTGGGGTAAATGGACCCTGGAGGGATCCATTTACCCACCTATTACATAAGTGACGCATGCTCCAAATACTCTAACACTCCCCCTCAAGCTGGAGCATGCAATGCTCAGCTTGGACAAACAGGAAGAAACTCAACTCACAATACATGACACTACAGACAATATCAACCCAACGCGCACAGCTGCTGCAGTCGAGGACGTTGCTTCTCATGGCGTGCATGTGAGGAGGACGAACGGGGCTGGAGTGTCTATCTGGCTCAGAGAATGGTACTCTACTGTGGAGTCCCTATGATACCACATGAAAAACCCTTGCCCTTAATGGCATAGGGAATAGTCCTCTGCTATGGAGTCCCTATGGCTCACATGAAAGCACTGGCCGACCAACAAGAATGATTGGCATGCGTCATCATCGAGTCTGAAATTTGTAGAGTCTGAACATCTGACCGGTCTGAAAAATCTGATATCTGAATCTTGGAACAAGACCTGTGACTCTCTATATATACTCCCCCTTTCTCCCATACTGGTCGGAATGACATTGTTGACCACGTTGGGAGAAGATAAGATAATACATAAATATGGGAAAAAACACATGAATATTATCAAAAAAATTTCTCTTGCGGCTTTTCTTCATTTTTTTTGTAGTAAGCCGTCCATTTTTTTAATTTTTTTTTGAAACAATTATTATTTTTTTTATATATGCCGTTTTCATCATTTTTTTCGGCATTTTTCAAAGCTCACAACTTTTTTTTTAAATTGTGTACGGCTTTTTCTATTGTACGTGCCTCTTTCTCTTTCTTTTTCTTTTTTTTCTTTTTTTTTTACTATGCGTACGGCTTTTTCAAATGTACGCGCCTTTTTTTTTAATACTTTTTTTCACATTTCCTCCTCTCTCTCTCTCTCTTTTACAACACATGGCCTAGCAGGCCCAACAAAACAAAAAAAAACAGAGATACATTTTTTTTTAAACACTGTCCTGGGCCCTCTAATAAATAACCCTTAAAAAAAAATTTTTTATATAGCCGCAGGACCCTTCTGTTAGGGTTCTCATTGTGGGAAAACCCTTCGCACGCCGCCAGGGGCAGGGGAAGGGGCGTCGCCTTCGAGCGTGGGGACATCGTATGCCCGCCTGGATGGGTTGTTGCGCCGCCGTGGGATGTCGCCTGAGGCTTCTCTCGCACGCCTAGAGAAAGGTGCGCCGCCATCGCCTGGAGAGAGGCGTGCTGGGCGCGGGGGCTCGACGCGATGGGATTCGCGCGGTGGGACTGGATCTCGCCGAGGAAGAGGAGCGCCGCTGGTGTTGCAGGGACTCGACTGGGAGTGTCGCTGACTGGGAAGAGGTGCGGCGGTGCGCCGCCTGCAAGGCGGGCTGGGATCGAACCTCCCAAGCGCGAGGCGGAGGAGCTTGCCGTGTTTGGAAGGGGCGCGATGTTCTGCCGCGCTTGAGGAGGGGCTTCACGCTGCTGTTGCGGTTTGGGCAGCGACATCGGGAGAGGAAGGCGCCGTCGAGGGGGTCGTCTGGAACCGTCGTAGGAGCTCGGTGCCGCCAGGGGTACGGCGCAGCATCTGGACAGGAGAGAGGGGGCTGCGCGCCTGATGTGGAGAGGGCTCGCCGCTCGCACCTGGAGAAGTTGCGCGGCTATCGCCGCCTGGGGTGTCTCGGAGCAGCGCCATGCCTGAGAAGGAGCGCCGCTCCAGGAATGTAGCACAAGGAACATGACAACTCTAGGGTTCTAGAGAACCCAAAAAAAAATCTCGAACAGAACTTGACAAAATAATTGATCCCCATAAAACTCGATCTTGAAATAATCAGGAACAATAAAAATTTTCAAGAACAAATCTCGAAATCAACCAAGAACGACCCGCTCTGATACCATGTTAGAAAATCGGAAGCGGAAGCGTAACATGGAAAAGGATAAAAAAAATAAAGAACAGCGGGATTTTTACGTGGAACCCTACTCCGTGAGGAGCGGGATGAAACCACGGGAGAAGCCCTCCAATAGGGCGTGTTTGTCTATTGACTTTTCTCATCTGTTACAGGAGGCCTGGGGCTCCTTATATAGCTTCCACAGGACCTCCAAGTCCCACCACTAGGCGGTATGAGACTAAACTCAGTGGTGGGGTAAATGGACCCTGGAGGGATCCATTTACCCACCTATTACATAAGTGACGCATGCTCCAAATACTCTAACAGTGTGTTTAGGGATCAACTCTAAATTCATCATTCTTTTAATTGAATTTAGATTTACATGTCCCAATCTACCATGCAACAGATCACGAGATTCTATATTATTCACAACATGAGACACAGAATTAGAACATTCAGCATTCAAAACATTCATTTCATTTATGTTTACTGAATCACATCTAATTCTAAATAACAAATCGAAATCAGCCAAATAGCCTTTTCCATAGAAAATGCCATGTCTCATAATAACAACTTTATTACATTTAAAGTTTAATTCAAAACCATTTCTAACTAAGATAGAGCCAGATAACACATTCTTCTTGATGTCAGGAACATGCAGCACCCTGTGCAACGTCCAGACACGTCCAGAGGAGAACCTCAAGTTGACTTGTCCCGACCCTAGCACCCTGGCCGCAGAATCGTTCCCCATCTTCACAGTCCCACCGCTGCAGGTCTGATAAGAAGAAAACAATGTTCTGTCAGAACATATATTTACATTGGCTCCCGTATCCACGAGCCACTCATTTGGATCATGGATATGGTATAGTTCAGGTTTTACAGAGACATACCCCTCGCTAGCCCCGTGTCCCATAGTGATCATGTTCACTTGTGGACTCCCGTCTGTAGCCTTAGGTTGAGCCTTCAAGGATGGACAGACCTTCTTCCAATGGCCAACCTGATTACAGTGCCAGTAGGGTTTATTCTTTGCCTTTTTCTGGATCTTGCCCTTTGTTTCATTTTATTGTTATTGGGACCCTTCTTATCCTTGCCCTTCGAGGTCATAAGATTAACCTTAGCCTGAATATCAACAGGAAGCACAGGTTTTTGTTTCCTGTGTTCCTCCTCTATGTCAATTGCCACCATCAAGTCATCCATAGAAATTTTCCCCTTTCTGTGTTTCAGGGTCATACCGAAGTCTTCCCACGACTTTGGGAATTTTTCTATGATGCACATGACCTGAAACTTCTCTGGAAGTTTCATTTCGGCATCCTCTAAACCATGGAGCAGGAGTAAAAACTCGTGTGCCTGTTCAGAAATAGACTTCCCTTCGGCCATGGAAAACTTCAAAAATTTGGCTACGGAGTATTTCTCAATACCGAGGTCTTCGGTGTTATACTTCCGATCCAAGTCTTCCCATAGCCCCTTCGCAGTCTGCGTGGATGAACAATATACGTCAAACAACGTGTTGGACAGAGCCAACAAGATGCAACCATGACATATACGGTCGCGTTCCTTCCACGCAGATTGCGCCTTATGGCTATCGGGTGAGGGGTTTTCCGCCTCCACCGTAGGACAGTCGGTTTCAAGCATCGAGATTAACCCTATGGTGGTTAACCAGATCTTCATGCGTTGTTGCCAACGCTTAAAGTTCTGTCCACCGAATTTTTCAGTCATACCCGTCATATCTACCCTCGATTTAAACATTGTTTCCGACATTTTGTAATCGGTTCGGGATATCTTCTCTAAGATTGTTGTAAACAAGATTACCAATGCATATATTAAACAGTAAATCATCGGATCCAAATGAATTAATAGAGAAACAACACCGAATAAGATTATATTAATCGCATGTTTCCCAATCATTATCCGATTATAAAATGCAACGAGGAACCGATTAAAAGAACAGAAACATAAATAAGGGCATGATCCAGAAAGGGTAAAGCAATAAACATATTGCGGCAACCAAAATAAAATCAAGATTAGTTTAGAATTCACCGAAGCGTCCATGAAATGGACTGTCCTTAGAGAAGATATTGCCCCCACAATACCGGTGCGTAGGGTACTGGCGATCCGCTCCCAGGATACGACGGCTCACGATCGTCGTCGGCGCACACCAACGGGATCGTCCTCGATTGTACCTCAGAGAACTGTAGCCGAGAGAGGAAGAGGAAGACGTTCGTCCGTGAGAGGAAGAACCAGAGAGAGAGAGAGACGGCGTGAGAGGTTTTTCTTGCGAGTGAAGAAAAACCGGCGTCGGGTGAGGGATATATAAAGAGGGGCTCGCGTGCCCTAGCGCGCGGTGACATTTGGTTTCCGAAAACGCGTCCCGAAATCGCAGCCTTTCGGATCCCAAAATCGCGCCCATAATGGCGAGTTGAATTCCCATTTAAGTCGACTTACCAAATTAATCGTGTGATTAATTTAATCGACTTACCAAATGAAAACTGCAGCAAAAGTATCGAGATCCGAGATCCGAATTGACTCTCCCGAGCCGGAGCCGGAGCCGGAGACGGAGACGGAGCGGAGCGCGCGCGCGCGCGTGTATGGTCCTCCATTCCTCCTCTCTACTATCGCTACAAGAGCTTGGTGTGTGGACTCATATATAAGTCCACCAAAAGTTTAGATCTCCAAGGTATGGTACTAAACTTCCACCCAAACTCAACATGTTTCAAATTTAGGAATTCCCAACTTTCCCTCCAAACCATTTGGTTTCTCAATTGAAACCAAATTGAATGCCAATTGTAATTAATAGGTTTTCCAATTAAAACCAATATACAATTTTAATACAACAGCAAAGCCAATACAACCGTCCTTAACACTTTCTTCAACATTATCCTGAGCAGTGACATACATACTAGGAGCTCAGATGCATCAACGACCATTGTTGATGCCTCCCCATTTCCAAAATGGTCACAACTAGGCATGAGTATCGGGCCGAGCCGGGCCAAACCTAGCCCTACCCAAGCCCAGTTCATATTGGCGGGCTGGCGGGCCGGGCCTGGGCCCGATTTTTTTTTGATATTGGTGCCCAAGCCCGGGCCCGGCCCGCAAGTCTATGGGCCGGGTCGGGTCGGGCCGGCCCGCTACATGCTTGCTCGGCGAGGTGACGTGATACATGTGCATTATCCCAGACATTGCTATCCATATCAGATGTCTGGTATTAATATGTGGATTAATCTATATCCGGGTTTTATTATATGCAGGCTTGCCATATACAAAGCTATGGCCGTATGGGGTGGATACATGTCCGACATAATTGCGGCAATTGATCAGGTCGATTCCCATACTCCAGACATTACTAAATTCGATACAAGTATTTGAATATACGTATACGTATCCCACTTAGAAGCTGCATCTCCAACGCTCTATCTGCCGATCCATTCAATTGAAATGGGTATAACAGTCGCGCTAGAAATTGCCAAGCAAAACAAAGATACGAGTCATACGACTGGAAAGAAAGCAGGATCCAAATTTAAAAGCCACGACCCCATCCATCCCACCCACACATCTGAGATTCCCAGAGCTTCCTAAATCCAAAAAATATATATCAAAGAGGAGAAATAGCAAGGTATACCTCCGGGTATGGGCGGTCAAATAAGAGACGGTCGGGCTGTGTCGCGGGGAGTGGTGGGCGCATGATGAACGTAAAATTCGCCTCAATAATAATGATGAATAATGCTGTAGTACAAGAGGCGAATTTTGTTCAGCAAAAACCACAGTCTTTGAATGCTGTGGAATATTTATACTTGGCAAGTGTACCAAGGTCGAACACAGGGATACGGCAGCCTAATCAAAGTATTGAATCTTGATTCATGAAGCACATAGTGAACTAATCTCAATTTCAGGTCCATATGCAATTTACAAGGCAATGCAAAGTGATGCTATGATGCATGCATTTTTATCGGTTTTTATGCAAATTAAAGTGATGCATGGGCAAATAATGCAAAGGAACATGCATGGTGAATCAAATGCTACAATTATACCCTAAAATAAGAGCAACACAATATAGAATGAAGTTAGAGTCATTTTGAACACATCATTAAAAATCGGTCATCAAATCAAGCAAGACAAATAGAGCATGGTCCCATTTTTAACATAAAAAAATCACTTAATTTAAAACAGTGCCAAATGGAACAAATAGATATGCTAGAATGTAGAGGACAAAATCAGGATCAAAACGACACTAAAATCATGCAATTTGGACCTACGATGCTCAAGTTATGCTAAAAACAGTGCAAGGGCATAAATGTAATAAAAATGCAAGAAAAATAAAGGATAAATATTGCATTTAGGTCCTTGGAGGGACCTAAATGCAAAAAGCAAAAAGCGTCTGGGACCGGTTGCAATTTGTCCATTTGCGCGCAGGGGCATATTTGTAATTCTTCAAAACCTGGAGGGCCTCCTTGTAATTTACCCAGGCACGCACGTGGGGGCACGTGTCTGGGGACCAAAATGCAATTTCTTAACATGTTAGGGTCTTCACTGCAATTTACCCAGCCCCTCACGTGCGCTGCACGCGAGGGGCCAGGCTCGGGTCAGCACCTTGGCTCGGGCCACGTGGCTATATCTGGCGGTTCAGCATTAGGTTTGGAAGACCCGAGCCTATAGGTCTGGAAGGAGGCTCGGGTCCACCACGTGGCGTCCTCTTGACCGTCCGATCCTGATGATCGGACGGTACCTGTAGCCCTTCCTCCTCCGCGGCTCACCGGAGGAGGCGGGGCTCCGGCAAGGTCTCTGGAGCTCCTCCGCCTGTCGCCGACGCGCCTGATGGTCGGAGAAGCTAGCTGGGGGCGCCGCGAAGACATTGGGGCTCCGGCGATGCTCCAGAGCTGATCGGAGCTGAGGATCGAAGAAGCATCGCCGGAGGATAAGGGCTCGAAGATGCTCCGATGTCGCCTCCGGCCATTGAGGGTCCTGCAAGGATTAGTATAGCCGAAGCAAGGAGCACGAGGTGCGTGAGTGGGGTGAAGTGAGTGGTGGGTGAATGGGAGCCGGCGGAGGTGGAGAAGATGATGGCTCAGGCGAGTCCTCCGCCGCGGGGACGGAGGAGCGGAGTCGGGGCGCGAGGGGGTTCTGGAGGAAGGAGATGGGTGCGCGAGGGTGCTGGGATGTTGGCGAAGCTGATGGTGTGATTAGACGAAGGTGGAAATGGTTGAGGGTGGTGTAATAAATCGAAGAAACGGAGAAGAAAAAAAATCTCCCCGCCGGAGCGAGGAGTTAGCGGAGGTAGCGGCCTGGGATCGAGCTCCGGTGGAGCTCGGGGTCTTCGCCCTGCGTGCGCGGCCGGGGCACGGAGCTCAGGGATGGCTGGGCCACCTGGACACGGCGGAGCGCCGCCGTGGGTCAACACCCGGCCAATCACCATCGTCGCCTCTCAATTCCGCGCCTCCGTTGTCACCGGAGGGGCGGAGGAAGCTAGGTGAAGGCCCAAATTGGTGGACGACGATCTCAGGTGGCGGGGGAGGG
This sequence comes from Ottelia alismoides, assembly GCA_037367405.1. Lineage (NCBI taxonomy): Eukaryota > Viridiplantae > Streptophyta > Magnoliopsida > Alismatales > Hydrocharitaceae > Ottelia > Ottelia alismoides. The sequence continues at coordinate 36,485 of JAZKJV010002292.1, read as the reverse complement.
TCTTTTATAGGCGGAGGAGATGGCGTTACAGGTGGTGATGGCGGGGGTTTGCAATGGAGATTTGATGGCGAGGAGTGAAGGTGAGGTTTAGAGGAGGGTTACGCGAAGATGTCGGAAGTCAAGGCTTTGCGGGGTAGGCGTTATGAGCGAGAGAGTCGGTCGGAGCTGTTTTCCAAAATGGGAAGGGGGCGCGGGTCGACGAGGTGAAACGGTTGGAGGCAAGGGGGGTTACGGAGGTTGACGACGGGTTCTGGACCGTTGGATCGTTCGATCCAACGGTCAGGAGGGTGCGTTGATGGAGGGATGGGATCAGATCAAAGATTTGATCCTACGGCGGAGGCTTAGGCGCTAACGAATGGACTAGATGAAGAGTTGAGCATGATCGGATGGTTGGGAAAGTTTTGGTAACGTGGATAACGGTGGACCCTAGGATGCAAGTGCGATTTGGCGGCTGAAATGAAGGGGAGACGTGGTGCGTTGACGGCCGAGGGATGGGTGTGGATCTGAGGGCTAGCGTTGCGGCGTATCTGTGTGGCTCAGATTTGATCTGGGGGTTAGATCGTACGGTTGAGGCAAGGGCGCTAAAGAGCGGTCCCGATGGAATGATGTGGAGATCGGGTGGCTGACGTGAAGATGCGACGTGGCGTACGGAGAGGCGTAGGATGAGAGATCAATCGAGCGACTAAGGAACAGGCGCTAGTAAGCGGCTATGATCTGATCTGGGTGTCAGATCAACGGCTGAGGATTGGAGCGGAGTGAACGGCGAGGATGGAGGCGGGGATGGTGTAATCTAACGGCCCAGGAGAGGGCCGGATGGCGAGAGATGGAGCGGCCACGTGGGCGGCCCAGAGGGCGCCACGTGGCCCAATCAGATTAATTCAAAAATAAATACAAAGAAAAATGTAAAAGAAATAGTTAGAGGCCGAATTTGGAAAAAGTCAAAACATGAAAGTTGTTCGTCTCGATGAGATCTACAACTTTCATGTTGGTCAAAAAGCCAAAAGAGGTCATCTGTACAAAAGCTATTTTTGGGGGGTATTTTCAAGGGGGTAAAAACACCGATTTTGTGGTTTTGAGTTGTTTTTGTATTTTTTAGTGGTTTTAAAGGTCAGTGAATTACAGACAACTTATCTACCTAATTTTTAGGGGTTTTTGAGTGATAAAATAATTACAGAAAAATAAGGGCAATTAAATACAAATAATTAAGGGTTAATTATACACAATATGGTACATGATAAAAATAGAGAATTAGAGGATATTTTTATTGGCTTGTTTAAGCAGGGATTTTAATAAGGAGTTTTTAGCATGATGGATACGAGATTCATCATACCCCTATACTTAAACCATGCTCGTCCTCGAGCATCTAAAGAATGAAGGAGTTGGATTAATTCCTGACAGTGCGTGTGAAAAATTCAAGGCTTGATCTTTCGAACACCCTTGACCTAAGTGATCCTAAAATTCTGGGCTTATCCAAGCCTTAGTCAGAAGGAATCCAACAACCAGATTATCAGACTCTCTTTTTGTACACATAATATAAGGATATGACATTTAGTGTACTGCACTTCATGAGAGCCGAGTCGATGCATCACCCAAAGTTCCAGTCCCAAATATTCTCCTCTAGACCTACTCCTCAATACTAGGGAATAAGTATGTTCTTGCTTCAGTCCACCGTCTCATTAGTTTGTCAGACTTTGAAATGTTGATGGACGGCCAGATGATGGATTGTGTCTAATTTTCTCACCCTCACATTGGAACAAGGAGCCTCTCGAGTGCCTTTTACTCAACACATGTGTATTAATACTTTGTTGATCAATGTGTCCGTCAAGAGAGTTGGAGTCGTCTGCACTTGTTTTTCTGGGAGTACACCGGGTGTGTCTTTTCTGAGTATCTAAGATACCTTCGACACCCAGACTTGTATCGCTTACGATGCAGGGCCCTTTTTGTGGTGTCAGCCCGACTCCTTGGTCCTATTTAGCGCTTGGTCCAAGTGGACACTTTGAAAATGGTTGGGAGCGCTCGCCATTGGTGGAAGCTCATTTGGAATTGACTTTGATTTTAGAGCTTTTCTTTGACATTTCATTTCTTTTGTTGGCTAGCTCCACTGCTTTTACCAAGAGATTGGCGCACACTGATCAACAAGTTTCTTTAAGTTTCATCACACCCTGGCACTTTTAGGTAAATATCAAGAGATAGCATATGAATCTTGTTCACATACTGGCTAGGGTTTTTGCTGACACTCAGGTTTTCTGAAGCCTTCATTAATTTTATCCCATCCTCGAATATCATAAGATCGGGTCTAAATTTAAATCTCTGATCCTAGTTCCTCAAGTGATATCTCATCTCAGCTCATTAATCATGCAGTTGTGGAAGTGACTGTGCTGATCATATTTTCTTGAAAGTAGAGATAAAGAGTGCAATATAGCACTCAAATCTTTCAAACCAGAGGAGTGTGGATATTTAAGTCAGAAAAACCCTAATGACTAAGGCATGTTAACTCAGACTCTCAAGATCCCAGAGATCCAGTGTCCTCAAAATCCTCAAGCCCTGCGTGAGTGTGAATGTGTCAGGAATACACCAACTCCAAGGGTTAGTGAATTTTTGTGTGATTTTTTTTCTTTTGCAAATTTTTATGGGTTTTAATTTTCATTCATTTTTTTTAATTCCTCGGAGAGACAATGACTGGCCCAGGCTCAAATAAAAGTATACACTTTCAGCCAGTATGGGTGTAAGTACGGGCCGAGGCCCGTGTTACTTGAGGACGGGGTCGTATGCGATGTCCTCTAAACCACCCACTCTGCTAAGGGAGACCGAGGTTCCCTCACTGAAAATGTCTACTAAACCTAGTAGTCAGAGTCAACCTCCAAGAAAGATTTTGAAAACAATTTTTTTTATACAGGAATATTTACAAAAATTAATCCCTCGAATTTTTAATTTTTACAGGTTTTTTACTCAGTTCACTAGTTTACCAAAACCCACCCGAAAAAATAAAATTTTAAAAAGTTTTAAAAACACGAGCTAGGGCTAAAGTAATATACAATAATATACGGTATACCCCCCTATACTTAAAATTTGCTATGTCCTCATAGCACAAGTGCCATGAAGCCAAGGCTCGGTTCAAGTACAGGGTGATATAGCGGAACTGAGGAGGAGGGTCCCCCTATACTTAGGCCAAAATTGGCCTAAGTACAAGAAGACGGGACGAGGGATGGAAGAGCAGGCAGGTCCCCCCTATACTTAGGCTACAAATAGCCTAAGTAAGTTCTGCATTAGGGGGGGAGTTCTATGATACAAGGGTGAGGAGGAGGGGGTTTGTGAGAAATAGATACACACGGAGAGAGAGAGAGAGAGAAATATACAGGGGGCGGGTGGGGGTGAGTATGTAAGTGTGTGTGTGTGTGTGAGGGGGGGGGGATTTTTTTTTGTGTGTGTGTACAATATGCAATACTGGAAATAAATATGCAGATGCAAGATTTTTTTTTTACAAAATGCAATGCAATTTAACTGCTACAATCTCCCAAATTCTTCACCGGGTCTCTTGCGGCGTCTTCAGCGAAAGTTCTTGACTTCACGCCTCCATGAGGATCAAGCGTCCTTGATCACCATGGGCCCTGCCACAAAAGATAAACGTTAGAAAACCTGGAGACAATAAATCAACAATTAATATGCATGAAATGAAGCATGAAATGAAGACCTGAAAATTTTTGAAATAAATAAAAAATCAAATCCAAAAAATTAAGCAAAGTCGTATCCCCGGCAACGGCGCCATTTGATGAACGTAAAATTCGCCTCAATAATAATGATGAATAATGCTGTAGTACAGGAGGCGAATTTTGTTCAGCAAAAATCACAGTCTTTGAATGCTGTGGAATATTTATACTTGGCAAGTGTACCAAGGTCGAACACAGGGATACGGCAGCCTAATCAAAGTATTGAATCTTGATTCATGAAGCACATAGTGAACTAATCTCAATTTCAGGTCCATATGCAATTTACAAGGCAATGCAAAGTGATGCTATGATGCATGCATTTTTATCGGTTTTTATGCAAATTAAAGTGATGCATGGGCAAATAATGCAAAGGAACATGCATGGTGAATCAAATGCTACAATTATACCCTAAAATAAGAGCAACACAATATAGAATGAAGTTAGAGTCATTTTGAATACATCATTAAAAATCGGTCATCAAATCAAGCAAGACAAATAGAGCATGGTCCCATTTTTAACATAAAAAAAATCACTTAATTTAAAACAGTGCCAAATGGAACAAATAGATATGCTAGAATGTAGAGGACAAAATCAGGATCAAAACGACACTAAAATCATGCAATTTGGACCTACGATGCTCAAGTTATGCTAAAAACAGTGCAAGGGCATAAATGTAATAAAAATGCAAGAAAAATAAAGGATAAATATTGCATTTAGGTCCCTGGAGGGACCTAAATGCAAAAAGAAAAAACCGTCTGGGCCCGGTTGCAATTTGTCCATTTGCGCGCAGGGGCATATTTGTAATTCTTCAAAACCTGGAGGGCCTTCTTGTAATTTACCCAGGCACGCACGTGGGGGCACGTGCCTGGGGTCCAAAATGCAATTTCTTAACATGTTAGGGTCTTCACTGCAATTTACCCAGCCCCTCACGTGCGCTGCACGCGAGGGGCCAGGCTCGGGTCAGCACCTTGGCTCGGGCCACGTGGCTATATCTGGCGGTTCAGCATTAGGTTTGGAAGACCCGAGCCTATAGGTCTGGAAGGAGGCTCGGGTCCACCACGTGGCGTCCTCTTGACCGTCCGATCCTGATGATCGGACGGTACCTGTAGCCCTTCCTCCTCCGCGGCTCACCGGAGGAGGCGGGGCTCCGGCAAGGTCCCTGGAGCTCCTCCGCCTGTCGCCGACGCGCCTGATGGTCGGAGAAGCTAGCTGGGGGCGCCGCGAAGACGTTGGGGCTCCGGCGATGCTCCAGAGCTGATCGGAGCTGAGGATCGAAGAAGCATCACCGGAGGATAAGGGCTCGAAGATGCTCCGATGTCGCCTCCGGCCATTGAGGGTCCTGCAAGGATTAGTATAGCCGAAGCAAGGAGCACGAGGTGCGTGAGTGGGGTGAAGTGAGTGGTGGGTGAATGGGAGCCGGCGGAGGTGGAGAAGATGATGGCTCAGGCGAGTCCTCCGCCGCGGGGACGGAGGAGCGGAGTCGGGGCGCGAGGGGGTTCTGGAGGAAGGAGATGGGTGCGCGAGGGTGCTGGGATGTTGGTGAAGCTGATGGTGTGATTAGACGAAGGTGGAAATGGTTGAGGGTGGTGTAATAAATCGAAGAAACGGAGAAGAAAAAAAAATCTCCCCGCCGGAGCGAGGAGTTAGCGGAGGTAGCGGCCTGGGATCGAGCTCCGGTGGAGCTCGGGGTCTTCTCCCTGCGTGCGCGGCCGGGGCACGGAGCTCAGGGGTGGCTGGGCCACCTGGACACGGCGAAGCGCCGCCGTGGGTCAACACCAGGCCAATCACCATCGTCGCCTCTCAATTCCGCCCCTCCGCTGTCACCGGAGGGGCGGAGGAAGCTAGGTGAAGGCCCAAATTGGTGGACGACGATCTCAGGTGGCGGGGGAGGGTCTTTTATAGGCGGAGGAGATGGCGTTACAGGTGGTGATGGCGGGGGTTTGCAATGGAGATTTGATGGCGAGGAGTGAAGGCGAGGTTTAGAGGAGGGTTACGCGAAGATGTCGGAAGTCAGGGCTTTGCGGGGTAGGCGTTATGAGCGGGAGAGTCGGTCGGAGCTGTTTTCCAAAATGGGAAGGGGGCGCAGGTCGATGAGGTGAAACGGTTGGAGGCAAGGGGGGTTACGGAGGTTGACGACGGGTTCTGGACCGTTGGATCGTTCGATCCAACGGTCAGGAGGGTGCGTTGATGGAGGGATGGGATCAGATCAAAGATCTGATCCTACGGCGGAGGCTTAGGCGCTAACGAATGGACTAGATGAAGAGTTGAGCATGATCGGATGGTTGGGAAAGTTTTGGTAACGTGGATGACGGTGGACCCTAGGATGCAAGTGCGATCGGGCGGCTGAAATGAAGGGGAGACGTGGTGCGTTGATGGCCGAGGGATGGGTGTGGATCTGAGGGCTAGCGTTGCGGCGTATATGTGTGGCTCAGATTTGATCTGGGGGTTAGATCGTACAATTGAGGCAAGGGCGCTAAAGAGCGGTCCCGATGGAATGATGTGGAGATCGGGTGGCTGACGTGAAGATGCGACGTAGCGTACGGAGAGGCGTAGGATGAGAGATCAATCGAGCGGCTAATGAACAGGCGCTAGTGAGCGGCTATGATCTGATCTGGGTGTCAGATCAACGGCTGAGGATTGGAGCGGAGTGAACGGCGAGGATGGAGGCGGGGATGGTGTAATCTAACGGCCCAGGAGAGGGCCGGATGGCGAGAGATGGAGCGGCCACGTGGGCGGCCCAGAGGGCGCCACGTGGCCCAATCAGATTAATTCAAAAATAAATACAAAGAAAAATGTAAAAGAAATAGTTAGAGGCCGAATTTGGAAAAAGTCAAAACATGAAAGTTGTTCGTCTCGATGAGATCTACAACTTTCATGTTGGTCAAAAAGCCAAAAGAGGTCATCTGTACAAAAGCTATTTTTGGGGGGTATTTTCAAGGGGGTAAAAACACCGATTTTGTGGTTTTGAGTTGTTTTTGTATTTTTTAGTGGTTTTAAAGGTCAGTGAATTACAGACAACTTATCTACCTAATTTTTAGGGGTTTTTGAGTGATAAAATAATTACAGAAAAATAAGGGCAATTAAATACAAATAATTAAGGGTTAATTATACACAATATGGTACATGATAAAAATAGAGAATTAGAGGATATTTTTATTGGCTTGTTTAAGCAGGGATTTTAATAAGGAGTTTTTAGCATGATGGATACGAGATTCATCAGCGCACTGGCGGCGCCGCGGCGGGCCTGTGCGGCTGTGCTCCGCGTCCACCTCCGGGTATGGGCTGGGGCGGCGAGGTGGGGTCGCGGTTGGAGGGAGGATGGATGGGAGGTCGGAGGTCGGAGGGGCGGGGCCGCGGGGGAGGTCGGAGGGGCGGGGGAGGTCGGTGATCAAATGGGCGTCGGGCAAATGCGGGCGGGGGCCTGCGGGACTGGGGGCGTCGGGAGATGGGGGGGCGGGGAATCAGGCGTCGGGGGTTGGGGGCGTCGGGGGTTGGGGGAGTCGCGGGTTGGGGTGGGGCAATTGGGGGGGGGGGTCGCAATGCTATCGGGTTTTAGGTTTTTTGGGGTCGGGCCGGGTCTATCGGGCCGTAAGTCGGGCCAGCCCGCGGGCTTCGGGCTCGGGTCCGATCATGCCCGAGCCCGGCCCGTTAACTCAATCGGGCCTCATCATTGGCCCAGGCCCGCCCATTTCTTCGCGGGCTCGGGTCGTGGGCGGGCTTCGTCGGGCCGGGTAACGGGCTGGGTCGGGCCGGCCCGTCGTTTTGCTCATCCCTAGTCACAACCACCAACTTCTAAGTTCTGCCCACCAAACAATGTCCTCACTGAAACTGCACGAGAGTAGTGCCACCCTCCATTGTAGCATTTCAACCTCTCCTGACCCTTCTTCGGGCACACTGCCCAATACAATGTCGACATCATCTCTTTTGCTTACGTAAATATCCCATGCAGGAAGAGATGAGGGAACAAGTTCATCATTCACGACCCCTCCTACTTCAACCTCATGTTGATAACCAGCATGGCAGGGGAAGAGGATGTGCATACAATCATTGAGAAGGGATCTAGGACTGGCTGGCAGTTCATGTCCTCTAACTGGGATAAAACTGGCAAAGAAATGCTGACCTCGTTGGCCACCATTTTCCTTCAAGGTCACCACTGGAGATGGCCGCAGCTTGGTGCCTTACAATGTTGCTCCTGCTGGATAAACCTTTCGTGTAACCTACAGTGGTGCCCAATTCCGCCAAGTTCTTTAGATCCGGGTGATGCTTGTGTGCTCTAATTTCTAAAGCGCAAAAAATGGGCGAGCTTATTCTAAAGTGGCCAAGGTCCTCTCCTACTGCATCGATCTGCAGTTTTATGTATTTGATCTCTTCATCTTCCGAGGATTTTTGTTTCAAGGCCTTCGTTTATTTGTTATGTGTTGTTGACCTGAAATTACCATCCACCTTTTCAATTAAAGGGTGCGTAAGGTATGTGTTATTGGTTTACTATTCTTGCAGTTCATGAAAGTTATATGTTATTATGATAATATCCCTTCTCAGATCATGATATAGACTTATATGAGAGAATGGTATTAAAATAAGGAAAAATGTCCGTGTTAATGACCACCAAAAGGGAGTTGATCACGTTGAGTTAGGGATTGCAAAGATGACCACACCAGTGGACACGTGAACATGGGGTCGTTGCCAAGATCAACTTCGGTAGTAATGGATAGGTGGTATGCACTCATGGAAGCAAGGATTAGAGCCCAACGATGACAGTGGAGCATGTGACCCATGGGGGGGCTGTTGTAGAGGCATAGGAGAGCTCTGTAGCATGGCCTTAAATATCATCACACATCGGTGATATTTTGCCGATATGTCGCTATCGTCAGATTGACAAAATCCAAAAGCCAACATTTATCTTTATCCTGGAGGTTGACAATACCCCCAGCCCATACAAAGGGGAGGAGCACTGTACGAGGACAAAAGTATGGTGTGCTTTGTGTGCAGCACAGTAAAATTACGGTGAAAAGGTTGATTTCATGAACTAAATAAGGCAAGGCACATGCAAGTATGGAAACTTAATTCTTGGTCTTCACGGTTATCATAGTTATGGTGGATCGGAAAAAGGTGGTCACAGAAAGCCTGAGTGCTGATAAAACTCTAAAATGTAAAGATTGCCAACTTAGTAGAACAAAGATGGGTTAAATAAAATGCAAATTTAGCAAAAGAGCAACTGCATGCCAGATAGGGGAGGAAATTAGGATAAATTTAATCTACAAGAAAATATTTCTTTCACACACCTCCTCAAGTTAGTGTATATGAATCAATCATGCCCAACTTGGAGACATGGAAAATGCCAGTTCCGAGCAAGTGCCTATGTGGAGATATTTACAAGCAGAGGCTCGAAAGAGATGTGTGGCATTACAATCTTCCCATGACAAACTGCGTCTTTTATGTGAAATAAGTTCAACCTCAATGCGTTTGGCATGCTCATGGAAGACTAGGTTAGAGTCAACATGGTTAATAAATTTGTCGTCACAATATAGAGGAATGAGAGCCATCTTCCATGAGAACTAAGCCAAGAAAGCTCACAAGTTACTTGGATCATATCTAGTATACTCAGTACCAGATCGAGAAACAATAGTAGAAGTAGCATATACCAAAGTAAAGATGCCATAACATAGACTGCATCAGAATAAGAATAAACATATAAGTAGAAGAGCAGGTGTAAAAGAGACACTTTCTATGTCAGCTCTTTAGATAGAGCAAGAGAAGTAGTACAAACTTGTGTTGACTTGCCCTACCAACTGCACTTGTAATACCTGGTAGGGTAACACTCTGGTAAACGAGCTAAACAATCAATCTCATTATCTTGTTAAGTCATCAAAGTAGTGCTCATCAAGTCATCATCATCGTGACACTCAACTTCTGTCGGCATCGATGAGGGCTTCTAACTAAGTAGTTCGACCTATCACCTACTCCAAAATATTCAGACGGCACTTTCACTGAGATAATAGAAGTCCTCTTTAGTGTTGAATAACTTCAAGATCCAAAAAATAGCATCCATGACCAATGTCTTTTCTTGCAACAACAATCGGCTGAAAAGATTTAGTAACTTGAATTCCATCTTATGGTCTCCTAAGAACCATCCCATTGACATAGTCACATAAAATACAACCTCACGGTTTTTTTCTAATCAAGAAAATGATCTCGGAATAATATAGAATAATCGAGAGTAACAATATTTCTACCGAGCCGATCAAATCAGATTCGAGGTCTCTGATTTAAGAGTAAATCCACGTGCCACCAATCTTGCCTTGTAACGATCAAGGCTCCCATCTGCATGATATTTAACTGTAAATACCCATTTGCAGCTGACAATAGAGGCACCGGGAGGAGCAGACACCAAACTCCAGATACCACGTGATTGCAAAGCATGCATCTCTTCCTCCATAGCTAAACGCCAACGGCTATCTATTAAGGCCTCCTGATAAGTCCATGGAATATCCACAACATATAAAGCAACTGCAAATCTCTGAAAGTCCCCTGTCATGCGATGAAAGGACACGCGGGAAGCAAGCGGATATGATGCACATGTACGCTTTTGCTTCCTAATGGCAATACGTATGTCCATGTCCTTAAGAACCTCCTCCTGCAATGATTCCAGAAATATCTCCAATATCTCCAGACCCATCATTAGAAAACATGTTATCAGAACAAACCTGGGACGTGCTAGATGATTGGCCATGACCATGAGCAGAAGCTAGCCGACGGGTATAATATTTGGGTAAGGGTGGAACAGTGGTCACAGGCTGTTGTGTAGAGGGAATTGGTGGTGGTGGTGGATGTGGTGGTGGTGGTGGTGGTGGCGGCGACGGTGGTGGTGGTGTAACAGGATGAGGATGTTAGCAATGTGAGCCCGAGGCGAACCATTCCTACAATAAATGTTATTGTAATAAATGATTTATCAATAAATGCTATTGGTTATGTTTCACTCCCTTTCTGATATTGAATGAATGAATGCACTATAAGGTCCCTCTGTACAATAAGGGTTATGGTACCATGGCCAACTTGATAATCATACACCTGTTGATTCATTGATTGAATCATAGAGGCTGATGCTTGGATGAATATAATATTTAAGGAGTTAGATAGAGGACTCATCAAGCATCATCAATGATTGACAAGTAGTGATCTCCAGTCTGAGTGAGACATGGCAATCCTATCTCATTAGACTGATATCTGATCGACCTCTTGATGCAGGTCTTCTGCATGGGAATATTGATTCGGAGGTATCAGATTAGTTGAGTCAATGACTTGACTTAACGAGATCGAGATAACCAAAGACCTATGATGAATACTGTCACATCACAGGCAAACATCCTCTGACCAGAGACAGATGTATTACTATATGTCTGAGTATGTACATTGGGCAGACCAATAGGTTGATGACCTAACCAAGGTCTATATACCGGCGAGCTGGTGTGCATGTAAGGGCATATGAGTAATATGATCTCTCAAAGGGATCATACAGGTTCACTTGTGAACCGGGAGACATGAGCTCACTCATGAGGTTTTGGGACTGACCAAATTCCATGCATGGTCATCATGCTTTAGAAGCATGATATGAATTTGAAGGTAAGATATATGCTTTGTGAAAGCATATGATCTGTATCATATCCCAAGAACCAAGATTGAGAAACTTAGTGATCAAACCCTGAAGATGACAATGTAAAAGTGATCTATATCTTCAGGATGATCATGAGTCTTCCAGTATGCAGGATATACAGGTATTGGGAATACCTGAAGGGTGATTTGATCATAAACGATTGTATAACCATGACGCTTCCATTCCGAGGGAGTGATGAAACAGGTATGGATTTTAGTGACTCCTCTCATTAGAGAAGTGACCTAATCTTAGTCCATATACTGGACATTGATCTGAATGAGGTTCAGATGCAATGAGAAGATTAGGTTTACGGTCTTGATTTAATCAAGCATCTATGAGAGGTCCATGGGATCTGGATCTGAGATGTGATCTCAATATCCAAGTCATTATACGTGGAACAATACAATCGCCATGTTCTTATCTCCAAGTATCTGAGGAGAAATAGCATTGTTCATGAATGGTTCAAGAATAATTCCATAAGATCTAAGCAATGAGAAATTGATAATTAAATATGATTTAATTATCATGATGTATGAGCCAATATAATTAAATGTGATTTAATTATTATGGATTAGAATAATGTGGATAGTAATATCCAATTATTCATTATATATTATAAACGTGATTTATAATGTATTAGAGAGAGCTAATTATAATTTATATTTGTAGATTAATTGTTAATGTGTATTGGATACACATTGTCTAATTAATTGAAAATGTAAATTATATTTTGTTTTGGGTTGTGAATGTGATTCACAATTTTCCAATGTCAAGATTGCAATATTCCCAAAATTAATTGAGAATTATTTTTGGTGAATAAAATCCCAACAAATAGTTGTTGGAAATAAGTAGAGAGAAAATCAAGGAGAGATGCAATCTCATGGAAATCCATGAGATTGCCCTCCCCATATGGGAAGGAGGTGGCGGCACTCAATTCCCTTGTGGAATTGGTGGTCGTCCACTCCCTTTAATAAGAAGGATGATCTCCTTTGTATTTTCACTCCTTATTTGAATAATTTAATTTGGTATTATATATATATTTGATTTATCAAATATATTTAATCAAAATTAAATCACAAGTTGTTGGTTTTTACCAACAACAATCTTGACCATTGGATTGACATAAATCAATCTCATCATTGATTTTATATGTCCATGGATTGAGATCCATGTATCCCAAAACCCTATAAATAGAGAGGCATACCATGCTCTCTATTTACATGCTATTGTAGCACACATCTCTCTCTCTCTTTCTCCATACACGACAACCCTCTCTCCCTCTCTTCTTGGTGGCCGTCCACCATACCCTAGTGGAGAGGATCGTCAACGCCCACACCACCGCGCTGCCGCTTCGACGCTCTGCGGTTTTCCGTCTACTTGGAGTGCTTCGCTCACGAAGGAGACGTTCGATCTTGTGCGACGAGATCAGGAGCAACCGTGCTTGGATCAACTTCTTGGATTGCGAGGACTACGCGATTCATCCATGCGCTCGCAAGCAATCTCTCCGACGATCGGACTTGAGACAGAAGGTCTCTTCTCTTAGAGACTCAATCAACCACGCTTCAAGAGGTATTGCATTATACTTGTTGTGGTCATAGATGAAACGATACGGGAATTGTTCTTGGATCATGTGGTTTCATCGAATAAAAATTTTAAATTCTGTTGCACCGAACAACTAGTACGACTAGTCGTTCTCCGTCGTATCCGATACGACGATCACGCTTCTGTGGTGCGTTTGAGGATTTCCCCGTATCCTTCAGAGGAGACAACTGACTCAGAGAAGGAGGTGGCATATAAATTTCGGTATCAGACCCCGAAAAGGCCAACATGTCACTTGTAGGAGAAAAATACATCACGTACTCAAAAGATGTGACATCAACATTGATATAGTATTTCCTCCGTAATGGCTCATAACACCTATATCCCTTCTGGGTTCTAGAGTATCCAACAAACACACATTTGACAACCCTAGAAGAGAGCTTGTCAAGACATGGAGCCAACTGGTGAACAAATGCAACAGAGCCAAAGACACAAGGAGTGAGAGAGAACAATTCCTTCTCAAGGAAATCAATAGAGAAAGGAATTTTCTCTCCCAAGACAGACGAGGGCATGCGATTCACAAGATAACATGCCGTAAGAACTGCATCATCCCAAAACGAATGTGGGGCACGACTCTGAATGAGAAGGGTCCGAGTAACATCAAGTAAATGTCTATGCTTTCTCTCTGCAACACCATTTTGCTGAGAGGTATAAGCACATGATGTTTGATGAATTATACCACGGGATGAAAAAATGATAGAGCACGAGTACAAAATTCCAAAGCATTATCGGTCCTCACAAACTTCACAGACGAAGAGAAAACATTATGCACTTCATTGTTTTATGATAAAAGTTTTGACCACATCCCCTGCTTCAGATTTATTCTTCAATAGAAACACCCAAGACAAACAAGAGAAATAATCTATTGCAACAAGATAAAACAGGTGTCCCTGATGATCAAGAACACGACTTGGACCCCAGATATCGACATAAATCAACTCAAAAAAGGAGCTACTGCTCCCACTCTGATGACTGGGAAAAGCTTATCGATGATGCTTTCCCAACTGACACGCTTCACGCTGAAGGGAGGAACCCAGAGAAATCTACGGCAAAATGCGACACATCTTTTGGAGAGGGAGGTGACCAAAATGTAAATGCCAAGTATAGGGAGAGGCCGGTCCGGTTGGATGAAAGGATGCCCCTGCAAAAGGAGTATGAACTAGACGATAAAGTCCACCCTGCTCAAGGCCACACCCAATCATTCTGCCCGTAAGGATGTCCTGAAAAACAAGAGATGATGGGTCAAAAATAGCTCGACGATGCAAATCTTTTGTAAGTTGGCTAATAGATAACAAATTCATAGAGAGATCCGGAGCATGTAACATATTCTGCAGACGCGTCGAAGGCGTTGAAGAAATCTCCCCATGTCCTGTGATCGGGGAGTGAGTCCCATCGGCTATCACCACGGTCTTTCCTGGAGGAACCTGTCTGTATGATGTAAGCTGCTCTCTGTCCCAACATAAATAATGTGTTGCTCTGGAGTCCATAATCCATTCTGTAATCTTGGATCCATGACAATAGGTAAAAGCAGAAGGGCTACCTGAGGTACTGGTTGTAGCGAACGTACTGGCAGAAGCAGAAGCTGCCACATCTGAATGGCCTCCTGGAGATGAGGCAGGAGACATCCCTAAGTCTGGCGACGAGATCATCAAATCTTTGATCTGAAGTGGAAGATGCAGGAGGCTCAACATGTTCCGCTGCCCGTGTTGATGTTGGGAAACCATGCTTAGATAGCATGTATCCTCTGAATGACCGGGACGATGACAATACGTGCAGGGCTGACGGGTCCGACCCCCTCTACCACGGGGCCCACGTCCACGAAAGGTAGAAGAGCCGCCTCTGCCCCTGGAGGCTGCCATTGTCGAAGAGGTATGGCTAGTAGTAGTAGTAGTCAGGACAGTAATCCTATTAAGCCTCCGAAAAGCTTCCTCCAAGAATGGTAGCATCCGCAAAGATATGAGGACGAGCAGCGTCATATTCTGGATCAAACACGGCAAGAAAGACACCAACCACGGTAGCATTCCTGTACGTCTTCTGTTGCTCAGGAGTAGTTGTAAGAGGCATGAAGCTGTGGAGCTTCTCAAACATCCCGCATAAGGATGTGTACAGCAAATGGAGGGGCCGTCCGTTCTGCTTGACAGTGAAGATATCATGATGTAGTTGACCGGGACGATGACAATACGTGCAGGGCTGACGGGTCCGACCCCCTCTACCACGGGGCCCACGTCCACGAAAGGTAGAAGAGCCGCCTCTGCCCCTGGAGGCTGCCATTGTCGAAGAGGTATGGCTAGTAGTAGTAGTAGTCAGGACAGTAATCCTATTAAGCCTCCGAAAAGCTTCCTCCAAGAATGGTAGCATCCGCAAAGATATGAGGACGAGCAGCGTCATATTCTGGATCAAACACGGCAAGAAAGACACCAACCACGGTAGCATTCCTGTACGTCTTCTGTTGCTCAGGAGTAGTTGTAAGAGGCATGAAGTTGTGGAGCTTCTCAAACATCCCGCATAAGGATGTGTACAGCAAATGGAGGGGCCGTCCGTTCTGCTTGACAGTGAAGATATCATGATGTAGTTGAAGGATCTTGGTCTCATTCCGTGCCTGTGAATAGGTTGCTGCGAGAATATCCCACATTGCCTTGGCAGTAGGCTGATGCAACACGTCATTAGCAATCTCTATCGTCAATGTTTCCTGACAGCCAAACTTTGACATAAGAATCATCTGCCTCCCACGAGGCGTGAATCCCTATTTTCTCCACCGGTTCCTCATCGGTAAGAATATGCTTATTACCATTGGACTTCATAAGGCTCATGAACTGCATAGCCCAGAGCTCATAATTCGTCCCGTCCATCTTGACAATTGGTATCGGACCTCTGAAGGCACATATGGCGGGTACGTCGACTTTGTTTTCTGACATGGTAATACAAGGGATTCGTAGACTGATAGATAGATGTCTACATGTACATGTGAGGATTAGATTGCATATATAGACCTATGCAATCAAATCCATAGCAAGGCAAACGAGGAGAGAACAACGGACAAGTGGGCCAGCGGCAGTGGAGGCCGGCGGCCTGTAGCGGTGCCGAGGGGATGCGCGCGGGGGTACGCGGCGTCGAGGGGACGCGCGAGGGGGTGTGCAGGTGGAAGGGGGCTGGCGGCGGCGCCGACAGAAGGGAAGGGTTAGCGGGCGGCGACAACACCGAGATTGGGAGGGGGCTGGCAAGTGTGGATTGGGGTTAGGGTATACGAGCTCTCCGATCTAGGACCGCCGCTCTAATACCATGTTAGAGAAAACGCGTGCGTTATTATTTCCGAGAGCCCTAGGCTCTCTTATATAGAGGAGAGTCCTATGGGTAAACTACATAAAACAGATACAAAGAAATAAAATTAAGAAACGGGTACATAGATAATATGTAAAAATATAAATATATCTACTTCTATAAATATCCATTGTTCTATGCAAGTGGATGGCTTCAATAGTAGAGCGATCTGGCATGAATCTGAATGGGGGAAATAGGATTTTTTAAAGAAGCGTCAAGATTATTTATTATCTTCAAGATCTCGCATTGTGCTGGAGATGCATGCAAGGACCGATGCTAGGTTGTCATTTCAATATCTGGAGGAATTGTGCTGAAGATGCATGCAAGGGTCGAATTTTGCTTTGGCTGATCAGATAGTATGTGGGAGATTTTGGTGGGGTAATCTTTATTTGATCTCCCCAATCCTGAACACACTAAGAACTATCAGATTTCTTTTCTGTCCTGGAGCTAACTGCAGTAGCCTTCTCGGCTTTAAAGATAAGGAATCCACCAGAAGCACCTTGAAGAGTTCACATCGTGGATTACCTTCTAATCTTGTCAACTTTGTTTCATCAGTTTTATCATCTTTAGATACTCCATGTATTTCCCCCATGAAGGGGCTCAACATGTAAGCTTTATTTGACGAAATGAAGCGGCTACCGGAGTCACCAAGTCGGGATTGTAAAAAAACTAGCTCTTAGTAAATTTAGATGAATTATATATACATGTTATGAGATGCAGTGAGCATTGCTAGATATTAACGCAACTCGCATCTTTGAAACCTGTTACAACACCGAAAACTTGTATCATGGCTCTCTTCTCGAAAATGAATCCCCTTTCTTTTATATCCATCCTCTCACATTGTTTAAAAAAATTACTGGATTTCACCACAATCACATCACAATAAATACTCATTTTTCCAAACTTCAATAAAATCACATTACAACAAACCCACTCAACCCCTAACCCTCTATCCAAATACCAAAACACCAAAACGATTTACCTTCCCCCGGTTTAACCTGGGCTAACCCGACAACCAAACACACCCTAAAGGTCAATAGTGTGCTGTCAAAACTGCATCAAATATTATGAAAGTGCCCCCCCATAAGCTTGGCATTCACAACAAATGCGCACTCTGGGTCATTGGGCAGTAGGTATTCTTATAACTTAGATCTATGAGTTGGATCACAAGTTTAGCTCGACAATAACCTCCCCAACATGAGCTTGCTCAAGCTCAACAGAGAGTACCTCAGAGTCGACTATATTAATCTCATGCACAACTAACAAGCTAAAGAGTTTAGAGGTTGTTTTTTAATCCAGAAGCAAAGTCATCAAGCATTGTTGTGATGCAATACAAAAATTACAACAAATTTGTCAAATTAGGAATAAAGCGGTTATCATTGTTTTTTTTCCTAAGCCCGTAATTATTTTAATTCAATTTTTTTAAAAAAATCAATGCACGTATTTTAATTCAATTTTTTAAAAAAAACAATGCATGTATTTTTAAATATCGTATCAGATAGCTTAATAAGTTAGTTTATTTAGAATATGAACCATTAAGAGTCAATTATCTTCTTATTTATGATTTGTTCTGTTTGTTTCTTTTTTGTAAACTCACCTCTCTCTCTCTCTCTCTAGTCATATGAATCAGAATACTGGAATTGCCTCATGTATCCCACCCCCTACTTTATTTCTTTAAAAATATATATGGCATCCCCTTAAATCTGTGGAATTTGATCCCTCATCCATATTCTTACCCAACACGTGAATTTTGCATTCTCCTTCTTTCAACCCCCAATTCAGATTGAATCAATTGATATCACAGTAGAGTCATCATCATTCTTCGACAATCTTATAGATTATGCAATGAATAGGGCTAAACAAAAAGATGGATTGTGTGATATCTTCCTACTATTGCAAATAGAAAGGTCTTCGCATATCCTTTTCCAAGACCCGAGTGTCTTGTGTGAAGTGTACAAGTACTCTTTGCATGCTGAGACGATGTTCGAAAACATTCAAATGATACTCAAATAATAAAAGAAGAAATTAATAAGGAGCTTTATGACATCCTACCTCCGCCTTCAACCACTCCAGCACCTGCAGGTGATGTTCTCGGACAATGTTGCAAAGGCTCGATAGCCAAGGTCTCAATATTATTAATATTAAAAAGGTCTGTGTGCAATACAAAGCCCCATTATAACACATCTGTAAGCTCGGGAGTGGGATCCATGAGGTCGAGGAATTGCATGCTAACAGGGGGAGAGTCGGCGAAGAAGTTTACTATGATTTTGAGAATGCCACGTACATCTATACATTCTTCAACTACCTCAACTTTAAGGCTCATGGCCACCACCATTCCCAAGCCCCAACAAAACCTCTATTGCCAGTGCCGCCAACAATGCTAGGCCTTGCTGCCAGCACTAGTGCTGCAAGGCGGCACTGCCGCCTGCTTGGTTTCTTCACAAAAGCAATGAGAAGGGATGAGCGATTACTGGGATAAAATTAATAGGTATTATAATTTTTGAATTATTCATAAAAAATTAAAGGAATCATCCATATAATAAAATTTGAGAAGAGAATAGCTCTGTTGAATAAGCTTGTCAAGTTCTAAACCTTGATCAATCTCCGTAGCATCCCGAGCATGATCAATCTCAGTAGCATCCTGACAACTTGTCGGATTCGAATCCAACTGAACCAATTGACAACCACTCAAAACGTTTAGGCCCAAGTTGTCAAAGGTAGCCCCCCGCTATTATAACCCACTTTCACACTTTGTGAGTATTGTATGGGGACTATGTTTGAAGTGTTGCACAAACTCTTGTCAACTTCAGCTTAAATCTTGCTCCTCGAGCTTCTACTTGATTGATGATCCCTATTCAAAGGTCTTGACAGGGATTTCATTCAGTTGTATGGCATTGGAAGTTCCTACAAGTTTTTACCACGCCAGGGTTTTCTTTGATCAATAACTTTCTTAATTCTTTATTCAGTTTGTTCCCGGCTTCAATGGCATCTACTTTTCTCACCCTTCAAGGACACTCGCACTTTCTGTCACGAGTAAGAAAATCGCGATGCTTTATTGATTTAATCCGATATTTGTTATGTTATCATTTGATCAGAAGTAATCCCTTGATTATATATTTATTTCTCTATGGAACAAGTCTCTGCTTCTTGCAGTAAAAGGGCACTGTAAAATTTACAAGAAAGTAAGAACCATGATGCAGTTTTCTTCTGGTAAAAGAGGGCGTACCACTCAGATCAAGTAAGTTGAAGATGACAGGGCAATTTCCAATACTCCTAACCATAGTAATGGCAGACCAAATTTTCTGGTGATCCTCACGTGACGTTCTGATGATACATACCTTTGTGATTCGATTTATATATTTAACTGCAACAAGAACTTTGATAGATAAAAAAAACCAGAGCAAAAACATTATCAAAGACAAATATTACTGCCTAATCAACTGTACAAATAAAAGACGAGGAGATAAAAGAGTTGACCTTGAAATGAACCTAAAGATGCACCCAGACCACACTCCCCAAAGTTGAGAAGAATGCTGTCTTTGATTGCTTTAGATATATTGAACTGTGTGAGGATGATGGGGTCCTCGCGAGAAATATCTCCATTTGGATCCAAGAAGATCTCCATCACAAAATACCTGTTCTTAAATCCCACCATTCTCTATGGAGCATGGACTGTACCTGCAACTGGAACTCAGTCGATCGTTGGGGGAAGAACAGAGGTTGATGGCCGTGGAGAGGAGGCTGCCCCGCGGCGAGGAGAAGGGGCTCGTGTCGGAGAGGAGGCCACGCCGACGCGGGGAAGAACAGTTTTTTATTCTTATTCTTATGCTTTAATTGAACTTAGTTAAATATATCATTTTGTGTTACTTCGCTGTTGTATTCTTTTGGTGGGACGTTCTAGCTACGCAGGTATTTTCTTTTCTCACTTGGTATATAGTGGGATATTTGCACTCATAACTCTAAGAGGCCGTTCGGCAACAAGGTTAACCCCCGGGTGGGTTAACTATCCAAACCCATGTTTTCTCCCTCCTCGTGGGCCCCACTTTATTCCCTTTTTAAAAAATTAAAAAAATAAATTTTACATCATCAATCCTATCAAAAAATAATATATTATACCATCATCTCATCTAAAAAATATAAACTACTCCACTTCTACTCACTTTTTCAAACTCCAATACAATCACATCACAATAACTACTCACTTTTTCAAACTCCAATACAATCATATCATAATAAACCCACTTCTAACCCACCCCCAGTTTAACCCTCTATCCAAACACCAAAACCCAAAAATGGGTTACCTGCAACCAGTTTAACCCACCTAAACCCACTATCCAAACACCCCCTAAGTAATTTCATAATTACATTCATAATTTTGTGAAATCATGAATTATATGATAAACTCCATATAGTGCTTAACTCTTATATAACATAACCTTGTGTTATGTTATGTTTAGGATGCCCGTTATAGTTGATGGTTTCCGTTAAAAAAAGTCAAAATTTCCCCTAATGTTCAACCTTATTTGCAAATCATGCCCTCTCGTTCTCTTCGATGCCCCTCCCATCTCCTCGACTCCATCCTCATCCCCCTCAACCGCCGCTCCCACCTCCGTCCCACGTGTGACCTGCAACTTCCTCCGCCACCACGCCCATCGATGCTCTGAGGGAGGCGCTGCTGAGGTAGGTGTCATAAGGGTCTTGGCGAGGTTGACGAGGCAGTCGGCGTAGAGGTTAACGACGGAGGTGTGGAATGCAGCGACGACGGAGCAGAGGACAAAGAGTTCTATGAGGTGATCGACAAGCGCCTCCACGGTCTCACATCCCTCGAAGCAACCCCTGACGATCTTCATCTTCCTGATCCCATCCCTCGCCTCCACCTTCGACCTCATCACCCTCGTGATCCCTGCCTTCTCATCATCCCCATCCCCCTCCTCCCTATCCTCCTCTCTGTATACGGACACCTCTCATTAGGGCACGGCATGGTGGCGATCTCCCCCACCTTCTGATCGAACTCCCTGCTGGTCCTCGTATTGTTTAAGTGCCACGAGACCCCCGACGAGGTTGACGTTGAGGAACATCTGTGGAATAGGGGAGGGTATCCAACGATGGAGGTCGGGCTCGCTTGGAGGGGAAGATGTCGAGGTTGATCTCGACGTAGGGGAGGCGATGGTCGCGGAGGAAAGGAGCGAATGACGGAGGAGTCATGACAGTTGAAGAGGGAGAAGAATGTGATGCAACCATGAAAGGCGTCACTGCGATGGTCGTCGGGGAGCTTGACGATGATCGGGAGGAGGAAGGTGGCGAGGAAGTTGGGGGGGAAGTTGCTCGCGCGAGGGGAAGGGGAAGGGGCCGGGGGAGGTGGTCAGCTGGGGTGTGAGGGAAAGAGGAAGGGGAGGGGTGGTCAATGGGGGGAGGGGGTATCTTTTATTGTTTTATTTCTTTGGGTCAATTTTGAGTCGTTAGATCATGGGCTGGTTAGATTAACTCATTCATCTGGTTGAGTTAATGAATAAAACTATTATAGGATTATGGGTGTAAAATGACACACTCATTCGAGGCATGGGTGTAATTTGTGATTTTCACAGAGTTATGAATGTAATTACTAAATTACTCAAGTGTTATGAGCATAAGCATATCAACAGCAGCTTCCTGGCTTCCTTGTGTTCCCTCAATTATCTTGCTACTCATATGATGCTAGAATTTCTCTTTTCTCTTATTAACTTACTTAGCCTTCTTTGCAATCGTGCATGAGGCAAATTCCACGTATAACATCGTTCATAAGATCTATGCTTCATTTCATATCGGGCGGTTTCACTTTTCCTTTAGTTCTAGTGGTTTTCACTTGATCTTCAGTTGGCGTAGCTTACTGAGTAGCATTTCTTATTTCTCCCACAGTCATAACCCATATTTTTTTAATAGTTGTAATTGACGAGTTCTTTTCATTACTTGAATATGTAATCAATCTCCGAGACATTTGTTGATCCTTTTCTGTTGGACCTTCATCCTTCCATTTTTAGCATACACAAGAAAAGATATCAGATCAATACCCTGCGCACACTGGAGCATTTGCATTGAAGAGAGAAGTTCCCTTACCTCTGCGCAAATAGTAAATGCCAAGCTAGATACGGCCACTGTTGTCATGCCAGTCCAAGAAAAGAACACGTGACATATGCCTATGCTCGACCTAATGCTTTCAGGCAGGAGAGGGAGAGTCATGTTGGGTCGCCTACATGCTCCTACTAAGATAAGTAGTACATGCTGCGACTCTTTGTTCGTTTGAGAATAGAATAATAATTTTGATTGTATTGTCTTGCATTGGAGCTTAATTAACATTTATAAGAGGTTTAGGGGTCACATAGCTATTATATAGCCTTAAAAATGAGTATGAGATACTTAAGCAGCTACTAGAAAACATCTTACACAATCAATGGAGATTCACTCAGTTGGAAAACTCGAGGAGTTGGCTTGAAAAGTAATTTTGTTGTCTAGTTTGAAATAAGAGGTAGTTGAAAGTATTTTCGTAAGGACATCGATAAAAATATATGAGCAGTGGTGTAAAGAAAGTAGTCATTTGGATATTTGTAATAGCCGATCAAATAAAAAATTAGTTGATTGGACAAATCGTCAGTTAAAAAATAGTATATAGTAAGCATATTTATAAAGTCATATTTTAATTGAATGGAAATTTAAGCCTAATGGAATGAAAATTAAACTACTTGACTATAGTAAAAATATTTATGAATGACTAACTAAGGTTCAAAACATTGATTTTGGATTTTTCAAATTTTAGTAGATTAGTGAATCTAGTAGCATGTCCCCTTAAGGTGAAATCAATAGACTGAAAATATATCAGTCAATTGATGTGTTTTGACTTACATTTTCTTGTATGTTAAGAATATATGTGATATGTTACTCATAGAATAGATGCAGGTTGGTCAAAGTGGAGAGAAATTTCTGTTGTTCTATGTAATAAGAAAATTCAGTGAAAATCAAAGGAAAGTTTTACAAAAGCAGTCGTGAGATCAGTTATGCTCTATAGATATGAATGTTGGCATGTGACTCATAGACATGTGTAGAGAATGGAAGTTGCATAAATAAAAATGCTAAGGTGAATGTATATACATACACGTAAATATCGGATTCAGAATGATACAATTAGAAGGAAAGTGAGTGAAGCTCCGAGGATAAGATGCGAGAAAACCGCTTAAGGTGGTTTGACCATTTGCAAAGGAGATCGGTTGATGCACATGTTAGGAGATGTGTATGTTGGGATGTTGAGACGGCTAAGAGAGGGCGAGGAATCCCCAAGAAGTGTTGGAATGAGGCTATCCGAAGGGATCCTAGTTTTTTGGATTCATGTAGTCGAACCCACTTAATGTGGGAAAAGGCTTCGTTGTTATTGTTGTAGACTAAGAATATAACATTTTATAAGATAATTTTTCGATAAAAAAATATTAAAAATTTGTAAGATAGATTTTAGATAAAAAATATGCAAACTATGTAAATTGTCCTGCTTCAAATTTTAAAAGAATCATTTTTTGCTCTCCATTTTTATCGAGCTTCCAAAATTTCAAATCTTCATTTTATAAGCATCTCATCTTTGTACTTTAAGTCTTGACCTTTTAAGATGATGGTGCCTTGAGATTTTTTTTCAAGACTAGTGTTTCTTTTGCTTTGTCTATCTTTCTCCATTTCGTCTTAGACCTAGTACTTCCTCCTCAAGCTTCCATCTACCTCAAAAGGTCATACTACTTAAATAAATGGATGAAATAACTATTGGTCATTATCAAAATGTATATCACTAATGTGTATGTCAATTGGGTTCTTTATGTTTTAGGCTGATTCAATAATTTACAACAACTTTTGTGTTTGTTTCGAATGAAACTTTTTAAGCTTTTCACATATTTTTATGTTTTCTTAATAATTAAATTGTAATTACAATGAGTGTATTTTCTAAAGTTTTCAACCCATTAAGGTGAATAATGGCAAAGATGGCGATACTCATCATGTAAATGCGCAAATCTTAGTTAATGATACATCTTTAAGACGGTATTGATCGAGGAAGGTGTATCAACTATACTAGTTCACACCCTTCTCTTTGAACTCATAATGTAAAATAGACATGGCCAAAATGCGGGCATGACTGGCTCATGGGTCGGATCGAACGGACAGAGTTCAAAAATCTCTATCCAAAGCCCGCCATGGGCTGGCTTGTAGCCCATTTCGCTCTTTTTCCATTTTATTTTTTAATGTCATTTATTATATATAAATAATTTTATTAATACAATTTATATTTTATATAACTAATATAAATGGTTTACAAGTTACTTTGACATGCAAACTATTAAATTTTATTTAAAACGTGTATCACATTTGAAAATTTGAAGTATATCTTATTAATACATGTATTATTCAGCTTATATTTATATATTTTTAGTTTATACAGGTCAGATCGAGTCGGCCCATGTCCAAATCTCCGAACTCAAAGCCGACCTATGAACGGATTGAACGGACAAACCCCCAACCCGTTGATCAGATCTATGTAAAAAAGAGAGGGATTGATGTATAGCATCCCTTGTAACTTACATTAAAATAGTACGTAACGATATCTAAGCTGCAATCTAATCATATGGGCAGCACGGTCATTGCACACCGTCTGCGGTTTGACGGTCAAATGATGCTGAACTTGCATTGCAACATATTGCTCCCGCAAAGGAGAGAGTTGACGCCACCATCAGTCTACAAGACTTCGTACCTTTTCCCAGCAAGACTTCAATCCAGTGTTTTCCTTGGACTTCCCATCAATTTCCACTCAACTGAGCAGAGCCATCACCCAAACACCAGTCGTGTATAAATACCAACCAAATTTAAGACACACTCACCACCACCATCAACCCCTAAACAGCAATCGAGTCGATGGAGTCAACACTCGCATCTTGGTCGGCTCCTCGGTTGAGACCGCCAGGCAGTTCCTCAAGACCAACGTCCTCGCCGTCGCGGACCGCCCGAAGACCGCCGCCGGTAAGTACACCACCTACAACTACTCCGACATGACGTGGTCGCCCTACGGCGCGTACTGGCGGCAGGTGCGCAAGATGTGCGCTCTGGAGTTCTTCAGCGCGCGCCGCCTCGACTCCTACGAGTACATCCGCGTCGAGGAGGTGAGGTCGCTCCTCGCCGGTCTGGTCCGGTCCAAGGGGGAGACCGTGAACCTCAAGGGCCGGCTCTCGACGGTGAGCCTCAACGTCATCAGCCGCATGGTCCTGGGGAAGAAGTACCTCGACAGGTCTGCATACGAGGGGAAGACGGCGGTCGTTTCGCCGGACGAGTTCAAGAGGATGCTCGACGAGCTGTTCCTCTTGAACGTCGTGCTTAACACTGGGGACGTGATACCGTAGATCGACTTCCTCGATCTGCAGGTATACATGTATTGCCAAGAGGAGGAGGAAATTTGTACTTTGATTGGAATATGTTGAATTTCATCTCACGAATAAAATGCATGAGCAGGGATACGTGAGGCTGATGAAGGCGGTGAGCAAGAACTTCGACAGGTTCCTGGAGCACGTGTTGGACGAGCACAAGGAGAGGAGGAAGGGAACGGTGGATGGGTATGTGGCCCGGGACATGGTGGATGTGCTGCTGCAGCTGGTGGATGACCCCACGCTCGACGTCAAGCTCACGAGGAACGGTGTGAAGGGTTTCACGCAGATACGTCGGAGATTTATTGACTCACCGTCTCCAATATGTATTCTCTCTGTGATCAATGCTTACTAACCGCAGTACGTGAATCTCACAGGACCTCACCGCGGGGGGCACGGAGAGCTCTGCCATGACGGTAGAATGGGCCATGTCCGAGCTCCTCCGGCACCCGGACGTCGTCGCCAGGGCCACCGAGGAGCTCGACCGCGTGATCGGGAAGGAAAGGTGGGTGGAGGAGAAGGACATCCCACAGCTCCCCTACGTGGTATCCATCGCGAAGGAGACGATGCGGCTTCACCGGGTGGCGCCCTTGCTCGTCCCTTGCTTCTCACGCAAGGACCTCGTGGTCTCCGGCTACGACATCCCTGCGGGGACGCAGGTGCTAGTGAACGTGTGGACCATCGGAAGGGACCTTGAGGTATGGGAGAAACCTCTGGAGTTCCGACCGCCCCAAGCTGCCCAACACAGTCCCAGCGCCTCGGCCAAAACCCTCCCGACGCCTGATGCCCCCCCCCCCCCCCCCCCGTCGAGGTTGAAGTTCCCCGACACCGCCACCTACGTGGAAGTCCCTCCCACCGCGCAGCACCTCATCTCCCTCCGGTTTGTGTCCTGCCTACAAATGCTAATAACTTTTTGTTTTTTTTTTACTTTTTTTAAAGCAATTAGAAGATAATGGGTTAAATTAATCTAATGATATGGTTGAGTTAACAGAAAAACTATCGGAGGATTATGGGTGTGAGACGAAGTGACTATTTGAGGTTTGTTGTGTAATTCATGATTCTGCAGGGTCATGATTGTAATTTCAGAATTACTCGGGGTTATAGATATAAAAATCATTTAAAAATATCATTCGAAAATACATAGATCACTAAAACAGAAATTAGTTTATGCAACGGTTTTTATACGACAGAATTTAATGTGACAAAAATCCGCCACCTTATCCGTCGCCTAAATGCCTCTTAAATAACAGCATTCCCACGTGATCCGGCCCACACTTGTCGTCCCTTTTTCTTAAAAAAAACTCTAACCATATATATATATATATATATATATATATATATATATATATATGAGATGAAATTTCCAGCCGCCATTGGTCTTGCCTCTCACAAATCTCTCTTTTCACTCAACCTCTCTCGACGCTTCATGGCAAGGGCGATGGCGTGACTTGGAGGCACTGCCGATGGTGCTGGCGATAGCGCTGGTGGTGATGCTAGCGGTGGTGTTGGGGTGGCGCTGGAGGTGATGCTGGTGGTTCCATTGGCAGAGGTCGAGGGAAATGGCAGATGATGTCTGATGATGATGGTGATCAAAGATGGATATCTCGTTGAACTAATCGACAATGGGTATAGCGTGACGATGGTGTGAGTGGAGGTCGGTGGCCAAGGCTGGGGATGATGGATGGAGGAAGATGGCTGCGGGTGGTGGGTGGACGATGAGTGATGGCAGGGCGGAACACGATGATACTAGGTAAGAAGATTGAGGTCAAATTCATTTCCTTTTTGTTCCTGACTGCACGCGAAAATTATAATCAATATATAGAATTTGGGGATTTTCTACAACATCTTCTGGTAACCATTATCTGTGCACACATCTTCTTGTAAGTAATTATATTCTCTCAGTCTCCAGTCCACTTGTCTTAAATTCACTAGTTCATCAGGAAATTCATGTTCATTGCACATGGAGACTTCCTGAACATCAATTGCGGGAAGCCAGAGGATTATACTTACAGATACCGTAGGAGACCCGGGATTGACCTATATATCGGACTTTAGGTATAACGATACCGGTAAAATCCGTAAGGTGACCTTGGAGTATCGCTCTTTAGACTGTCCCAGAAACTCAACATGATCTGAGGAGTTTCCCCAATGGAACCAGAAGCTGCTACACCTTGAAATCGGTCAAACGGCGTGCCAAATATCTCATCAGAACCTTGTTCTTGTACGGAACTATGATGGGGAAAATCAACTACCACAGTTCGATATCTACTGGGTGAGTCAATTTTTGGGACTTAATCTCCTTTGATACGGCATCCGAGTCATCCGACTACATTAAAAGTGGGATCATGGATGTTGCTACCTCAGAGGTATCTTGTGGAGTTCCACATAGTGGAGAACATAGGTTATCCTAAAATCAAAGGCATCTTTTCAGAAGATGACTTACGGTATATTATAAAAAAATTTCTTGCAAATTTCTTTACAAATTTCTTTACACCAAGTATGAAAAGTGAATCTTGCACACCCTGCATAAAGTGATAATAATCAAGATGCCTCTGATATTCAATTTTGTACATTTATATTTTTGAAAATGGTAAAGCAATGTATTACCTGCATTGTTGTCTACGTTTCCTCATCTTTTCAAAGCTAAATGTATGTAGAT
Organism: Ottelia alismoides; assembly: GCA_037367405.1. Lineage (NCBI taxonomy): Eukaryota > Viridiplantae > Streptophyta > Magnoliopsida > Alismatales > Hydrocharitaceae > Ottelia > Ottelia alismoides. Next base: position 8,132 of record JAZKJV010002292.1, on the reverse strand, counting down.
CTTTTACAAGGCTTTGAACTACGGGTATGCAATGGGCAATCTGATTGCAATTTGCGATAAACAGGCTATCCAGAGATGCAAGCATGCCAATTTAGTGAGAGCTCTGGACACCCTCGCTTGTTGTTTGATCAACATATTGTAAATGATTGCAACTTTCAACCCGCAAGTATTATGTCTGGGCAGGTAGCGAATACGTTCTTGCATTTCACAATACATCAAACTTAGACATTCCAGAGATTCAAGAGTAGGCAAATTCCACAGTTCATCGTAATCACATTCACAGATACAGAGACTTTCAAGGGATGGACATGAAAGATCGATCATCTTTTCACATCCCTCAATTTTCAGTGACATCAGGGAAATTATAGGTATGCTGCCCAAATTATCACACTTGAAAAACTCAAGCTCTTCAAGACATGGATTATCACCATTTTCGAAACTATACAATTCATCCCATTTGATTGTTTCCTTGCACGACCCAGGAATGAGTTTATGAATGTAGGCCCTTTGACTTATCAACTCCTCTTATGTGCATATTCTGCAAACTTGACAAGGAGGGGATGGCCATTATCCCCTCACAGTTCAATACTTTTTATGTTTCTAAAAATAGAGAGCAGGAAGTTCAACTATTTTGCTACAGTTCTTCATTTTTATTACTCGCAAAGACCGCAAGAGAGGTACTTCAGTAACACTATCACAAGTTTCCACCTTCAATGTCTTCAGGCAACTAATTAGAGGTACTCCCATCGAATGAGGGCAGCTCAATAATTCAATTAACTCGAGTTTGGGGAAGGACTTTGCATCGACAAACCATTCTTTCCATTCGTACATTTGGAGGTATGAGCATCCACTAATTTATTATATATTTTAAATGATTAGTTAAAGAAATACTTTCTGACTAATATAATTTTGAGGGACACCAAATCTTCTTCAATTGATATCCACTTCTCTAATTCTTCGATTGCTAACTATATGTTCCTAAATTCTCATCTTCATTGTTTCTATTAATATGCAGTTCTCTCCCTCTTGGCTTGTTTATCTTCTCTATTCATATTTTCTTTAATTCTGATAATATTTCACTACATTAGACGTCATGATATTTTTGATTTGATTTGAAAAGATGAAGAGAGTTTAATTTGTAAGCTCCTCCTACTTAGGGTTCATGAAAGGGTTGGACCTCTCAGGTGACGGATCTATTGTATGCAATCTTACCTTATGGGTCCATTATATGCAGCCTTACCTTATCGGTCTATTGTATGCAGTAGATTGCTGGTGCAATACCTGTTCTACATTGGGCTGCAGTATACATCGATGACATTCACACACTATTTTCTCAATTTGATGTTGTTACTCACCTTCTTTGCCGCAATATCCCTATGGTACATTACCCTATCCATCTATTGTCTATGCATTTGATTGATATTTTCAATAGAAAAAGTTGATTATGTTAGAAAGGTCGAGGGGAGAGCACTTCCTTATGACAATGTTTAAGTCTTATTTTAAATAATTTTCAGAATAAACTTGCATATTACAGGCTTGAAACAAGAACTTATACTATAAAAAATAATAATCATGAGGTTTTTTTATTATAGTGACTAGTCAGTTGTTCTTTTACATGCTACAGATTTATAGATTTATGTATCCATAAATCCCCAAGATGCAGAGACTGCCAATAGGAATAGTTGTATCAAAGTCTACTTTTATCAGACTTCTATCTTCAGAGGGGCAATCCAAGGGAGGAATGACTAAAATGCTTATAAAAGACAACAACTATTCTTCTTCTTTTGAATGTTTGTCGGAAGTAGACGATTATGCATGGAAGTTCAGGACATATGGAATAGGATAGTGTCAAAAGCATACGCATATTAATCTGAATTTTTAAGTTTATTTTAAATAACATTGGTTCTCCTTCCATCTCTTAGTATTGATATTAACTATGTTTGTTGCATGTTCTTTATTGGTTCTTTTTCTTATAACGAACACATGTCTGGATTTTGTGGGCTTTGAAACGCTGATGGATTTGAATCCCCAACACTAATTTCTTTCATTGGTTCTTTATTGCAACTGTCTCCAGAGACATTAATGCATGCAGATGTGGTGTTGACACAACTTTCACCAATCGAACTGATCTAACAAGCTCCTCTGAAGCTACCAACATTGGAGGTGTTGGTATAGCTAGTTACAATAATGATGCAACAATTATCGCCATTGACTACCAGAAGTCTATTTTATTGTAGTGAAAGCTGAGTATTATAAGATCAGATGCTAGGAGATCAAGAGAGGTCCCCCGTTGAGTTGTATGGAATGGTGTCAACTTTCAGACACTTACCTTGAGAAGGCATCGCTGCTCTCTATAAATATCATGAAGCCAAGAATGCTCTTTTTCTTTCTGATATTGAGTTTATAAATATCAGAAAGAAACAAATGAAGCACGTTTCTGCTCTTGATTACAAGTTTGAACAAATAAAAGATCTCCTTGTTTTCTCAAATGGAGAAATTATATGGGAGAGGGAGTAGGGCTTTTCCTGGAACCATGTTAGTATATCTTCAATATTTAAAGATTAGTTTGGATGAAGATTATGTTATTCCATTTTTTATTGTCTAGACCGATTCCTTGTCTAAGAAGAAAGGAAGTGCACACATCAATATTATGCGTGCACTAAAGATAAGTGCCTTGTCAAGTAAAACCTTCAATAAGCTTGCAGCATTATGTTAACTTGATATTAATTTGCAGTGGGGATTTATTGAAAAGCTATCCTCTGAGCTCTTCTTTGAAGATAAATGCACGAGCTGGGGACCTAATGAAAGAATTGTCATTGAGGTTTTTTAAAACACAAAGGAGTACAAAGGAACAGCGTTCTATCAAGAAGGCCTTATATTTTGGGCCAGCACACTTGGACTGGGAACCTAGTAAAGCAGACTATTGATCTATTGGGTCTTACTAAAGCCCATCTTGAAAAAAATGGAATAAACATTGGGCAATTGCTTCTTAATGGGAAACCAGCCCGAATTTATGTATAATGACCGTATAAATGCAAGAAAATGTGCCAGCTACAATTTATATTAAAGCATTTAAATTGCAGATTCAACTATTGAAAATTGTGAAACATATTGTGACGGAATTTCTGTCAAGACTTTTTATGGCGACGGAGGAAATCTGTCGCCAAAGTCTTTGGCGACGACGTTTCGGTGGCAGAGTTTTGGCGGCAGAATATCTGTCACCATACTATTTTCTGTCGCCATAAAACCATATTCCGTCGCCAAAGGTTCGTGAGGAAAATCATTTTTTGTTGTAGTGGATTTTTCTCTTTTTTAGCACACATAATAGTTTTATACATACTTACTTCCTCGATGAAATTCATGGCCCCGCCCTTGCCTGAGATGTATGGAAAACAACCGTTCATTGCCTAACACCCTAAGGGTGCGTTCGGTTCGGGAATAAGCAGGAATAAGGCTAGGGAATAAGTGGAATAAGGGTCTATTCTTTGTTCGGCTGAAGGGTAGGAATAAGGAGAATAAGGTGAAATAAAGGTAGGTAAGGTGGGATAAATATAGGAATAAGAGTGAAATAAGATGGAATAATGGGGAATAGTCGTATCACTGGAAACCGTGTCGGGAGGAGAATTGGTCCCTTATATTAGGGCCTATTCTCCAACCAAACATGGCCTTGGTATTCAGATATTAAATAACACGTACCACAAAACACTTCAAGGAACAGTTGTCATGTAAATTCACATCAATTAACACTAAGGAGACGAAACATGCAAAAGAATAACTCGGATTTAAATATATTGAATGGTGCCATGAAAACCCTCGTTGGGGATCTTCTTCTTCTTCGGATCCAACCAAGCATCTATCTCGTCCAAGTCAGGGAACTCAAATTTAAATTTATTACTTATTTCTAAATGCAAAAAAAACATATCAACAATCATAAACATACGAAGAATGTCAAACTAAACAGCAATTCAAATCGACTTCAAGCTGTCGAATATTATTTTCCTCCTCTATCAAGTACCCATCTTTATTAATACGTAGGACAAAGACATTGCGGTTTGGTAGAAAATACCGGAAGGTGTAATTACCCTCATCGACCATGTAAATTACCTCAAGAACCTCCACGGATTTCAAACAGATTAACTGGAGGGTTCATGGGATAAGAATTGACAAGTTTTTGCTTGTAATTTAGTATCATTCTTTCATTCTTAATTACAATATTGTCATCATAATCGTATAAATTAGGAATGAATGTTACGATGACCATAATATCTCTGTAAATTATGGGTTAAAAATCCACTTACAAAGACAATATTAAAAGAAAGACACTAAACCTAAAAAATTATTTAAATCTCAGGTAAACATTAACAAATTTACCTGCATTACCTCAAAATTCCCAAGTTATGTGACTAAGCAAATAGAGTATACACCAAGCAGAAAACAATACTTTTACAACCTAAGTTAAAGAAATAGACCAGTTTGTTTTTCGAAAAAAAACACAATCAACCATCGCAAACAATTTCAAGCAACATCTTCACTATCCACTGATGATCACACTATTCAACAACATAAATATATACCAATATTGTATTTACGGCTATAACAAAAAGAACTAAAATAGAACACCCATTTAAAAAGAACACTAAGTACAATACAACATCTTGCACAACCTAAATTCAAGGACTTTAATTAAAGTGTACTTTCTGAAGAAAACTAACAGACATCCAAAACAAATATATCGTACAGCGATTTGCAATAAGATTAACCAAAATGACTATGATAATGACATTAATCTTAAATCAAACCCTATCTTACAAAAGGGAAAAAGGAAGACTCGCATCAACTAAGCGTGTAATAATACATTAACAATGTAAATATAATTTTAAAAATAATGCAACCAACCAACGCAAACATTTCAAGCAGCATCTCCGTTATTCATTGACGATCACACTATGTAACCACACAAAGATATACTAATGTTGTATTTACGACCATAACGAAAGGAACTAAAAATAGAACACATACTTAAAAAAACACTAATCACAATATAATATTAGTTTAATGGGGTTGCCCCTTGCAGGCAGCCAACATGGCTGCCCCCACGCCGTTTTCGACGCTTTTTTTTTTGAGACAGTCATTTTTTAACGGTAACATGATTTTTTAGATCGACACCATCTCGATGGAGGCCGTAGGAGTCTCTGTTTCTGATGAAATTCGAATGACATATAGGAAGGATATAGCGATGAATATACATGGCGATATTTTTCAAAAAAATAAAAAAATAAAAAAGCGTCGAAAAAGACGCGGGGGCTGCCATTGTTGGCTGCCCACAAGGGACAGCCCCATTAAACACATATAATATATACATAACATAATTTCAAGCATTGGTATAAAACTGCACTTTGTGAAAGAAAATTGCAGATAACCGGAGCAATACAGGATCGTACTAGCTGTAAGCAATAAGATTAACCAAAATGACTATTTAATAGAATTAGTACACATATTTTCATGATTATTCTCCTGTAAAAAAATGGGAAGGAAGGATACAATTTAGGCATTAATACTTGCCCGGTACAACAAATCACATTATTTAGAATCATGTGGACAAATGCAAAATATATTAGGAAAAACTAATCCTAAATGTGAAGAACATATTTATAACCTACAATAGAGCTGAATTCAAGAGTGGTCTGGTGATAGTGCAATGTGCCTGCACCTTTAAGGACTCGTGTTCAAATGCCAAGGGGGATGCTCTGGACCTCCGAAATTACCAGGCTTATTATTAAAAAAACATACAATAGAGCTGATAAATCAATAATCCTCAAGAACATATCAACAAATTTAAATAGAATACCTCAAAGTTATCAACGATACATGAATAACCAAACTTGAAAGCCATAACAATCCTATTTTTAAAAGGAAGAATTGAAGCTGACTTGGCAAGGATACTTGTTATTCTCATAGATTCCTTCCGATTCATCCTGTTTGGTTTCAGGGTTGGGCAGGGTTGGCCCAACCCTGGTTACTATTCACAAGGGTACTTCCTCATCAAAGATTACTATTCACCCACCCCAACCCAGCCCAACCCAACCCAGTCCAACCCAGCAACCAAACAGGCCCTTAGGGTTTAGTGTTTAGGGTTTATGTTGAGTTCCGAAGAATTAGATTTATCACCCAAAAAGGATTAGCGGCGCAGTTTGTTGCCCGTCTCCATCAGTCTCTATGTAACGTGTAATTGTTGAATGAATATTCATTTAATAATTCGATTCTTTAAAATCAAAGGGGACCCTACTACAGAGAGTAGGGTTTCAATCCTCTAGGTAAGTTTACTTTTACCTAGAGTAGGCAATATAAATTAGATGAATGACACATCATCCCTTGTACATGTGGCAACCATCTAACAAAAAGAAATAATTCAAATTAGTTGGGACAGTAATGGCAAATCTCTATCCTCTTAATGCTAGTTACTTTTTCATGAAGGTTACTTTATATTGTTACTAATATTATATTTTATTTTTAACATTGTAATCACTTTTCGATACATAAAAGATATTACAACATCAAATTGATTCATATCATCATCATTATTCGATTGGTCAAAAAATTACAATAACAAAAATTTTTTGTTTATGATGGATAATATAACATACTGATATCCATATGGATTCACATTTTTGAGGATACTGATATCCATAAAAAACTACCATATGGATTCACATTATTGAGGATATTAATACTGATAAATTTTGTTTACGATCAAAATGTGGAGATAAATACGTATGACCTTTTACAAGTAGAGATGATTTTTTTATTACGGATACATACATATAATTTATGTGCATATGGATAATAAAGACACATTATTTCAACTTTAGCATCAATATATGTCTACTATTAAATGTAATTCTGATAAAAAAATTACGACGCTATTTATTTGATATCTTAATTTTTAATGGATATATAATGATACTAATGCATACGATACAAGTAGTCATCTTCAACAAATATACGAAAATATATATGCTAAGACATCCATTCAAAAAATTATTTTGATGGGTAGATACATATAACATGATTGTTTCTTGTTATAGGTTTTTACCATTAGATATTGATGATGATATGAATATATTTGATGTTGTAATATTTTTTAATGCATATGAAAGTAATTACCTAGATGAAAAGTGATTGATGTTGTGATATGTATCTATTTTTTTGTGCATAAGAAAATATTTTTTTACTAGAAATATATAAAGTAACCTTCAAACTTTATCAAAAGTAATCAACATTAAGAGGGGAAAGGTTTGTCATTAATGTTCAAACTAATTCAATCTTTTCTTTTTATTAGATGGTTGTCACATGTACAAGGGGTGAGGTGGCATTCATCCATGCTATGTTACCCACTATAGGTAAAAGTAAAGTTAGGATCCAAACCCCTGCTTCAGGCTCCAGGGCTGGCTATTGAGTCACGGCTCGATGAGCCAGGCTCGTGCTCGGCTCGATAAGGGCTCGTGAGCTTGGCTCATTAAGCTATTGAGTCGAGATCGAGCCAGATTTTTGGGCTCGATAGCTTAAAGAGCCGAGCTCGAGCCGTGCCCTGCTCAGCTCGATAACTCAATAAGGGTCTCGATAAGGAATATATATATATATATATATATATTCTATTTGAAATTACAATGATGTTTATTTTTATTTGTATTAGTTTTGCAATATTGTGAATGGTGGACTATGTGTCTACGTGGTTTATATAACGACAATATTTGGTATATTATGTTGCATACTTGGATTTTCTATACTTATCTATATTAATATGGGTTATAATTAGATAACTAGTAATTTTTATTTTTTTATTAGCAAATAGAATGTTACAATATATATTAGCAATAGGATGGTGGCTTACTGGTAAGGAAGACAGTCTCCAAAGAGGAGGCTGTGAGTTCGAGCCCGTGTAACAACATTTTTCCACCAAAAAATAACTATTTTCCTTAATGAGCTTAGACCGGGCTTGATAAGGGACTCATGCTCGATAACGGGCTTGAATCGAGCCTTATCGAGCATGACCTGGCTCGATAAGAGGCTCGAGCCAACTGAGCTTGAGACGAGCCAACTCGGCTGGGCTCGAACGAGCTCGAGCCCGAGCT